>JALIZH010014683.1:7500-79900 GCA_030522465.1 Rhipicephalus appendiculatus
CAAATGGTGATAATATATTTTATTTTGATATTCAAGTACATTTCCCCATGGAGCACCTACCGACATCGACACTGCGTTGACGTCAGGTGAAAGTACTAATTCTAGTGACTGTTCGCAGCAGTCTGACGAGTTGTGATGATGGCAGATATCAGAACTTCCAGTATGGTCGCCTTGTGCGTCATCAACGGAGCCTCGGCTGGGAGTGGCCGTGGGAACGTCACGATATCTTGCGAGAACACGTGATGAGAAGCTGTTTCCGTGTTGTGACGTCAGGGTACAGTAGGAACCGAAACTAGCTTTCAAAAACATACTGTAACTACTTTTTCAGGGTGCACTCACGCCTAGCAGTGCATTTTCTATGCTCTCGAGGGCGTGGCCTTTCATTTGATCAAAAAAAGCTGAAAAATTTCGGCTCTCACTGCCCCTTTAAGGCCCACTGCCATTAATGCAACACTAATTGACGAGATTTAAGACGCCAAAACACGCACACACAAGAGAGACACACACAAGGGATAGCGCTTGTCCCTTGTGTGTCTCTCTTGTATGCTGCATGTTTTCTGGCGCTAAGTAAATCTCGTCAACATGCACCAACTAGGCCCTCAAAAAGTCATTTTAAGGCAACACTAACTATTGCCGTCACCTGAAATACACTGGAAACAGGGCGTCAAAGAAAACACCAAGTCAGGTTATTTCACCCGTGAGTGTTTAGAACATTACAATCTTTGTCCCCCTGACTTCTTCCTTACCTGCACCACCGCTATCGCAGCCACGAATTATTCGCATCGACTGCACCGCGTGAATCAGGGACACCCAAGTGTAGTACGTGTATCATTACCATAAAAACAAAAAAAAAATATTCTTGTTTAGTTATTTCATAAGAGGGGGGAAGGAAAGAACACGCGCACGCTTGCCCGACCTCGCAACCAGCTCCACCGTCTCGCTTCCACAGCCGCGAGCCTTACGCCCTTCCCCAATAACTGCCTTATTTGGAAACATCGGCTCACCGAAAACCAGCCTTATTACAGCTTCCATAGCAACCCACACGGCCGTTTACAACCCGAGGCACGGCCTGTCGATCCTCCGCATAAAAGAAAAATAATAATAATAAAAGGCACAGACGCGAACGCCCGTATAGGTTGCGAAATGCGAGCGAAAAGCCCCAAAAACCGGCATCGGTGACTCGGAGGGGATCAAGACGCAGAGCGGACCGATGATGAATGAAAGGTCAACACCACTGAAACGTGGCCGAGGCCACGGTGCCGTTATAGGGCAAGTGGGGCTCGCGGTTCTTTCAAGTCTCCCGAAAAAAAACAAAACAAAAAATGTGTAATATATCGTGGTATATATAGAAGGCCGCCCGAACAAGAGAGGGTCGACGAGGCAGCGGAAAGCCTGAAATGGGCTCTCTTTCGTTGCTTGTTTCGCAACATTTTTTTTCGGTACTTACATTTCCTACCGCAGCTCCCGCCGCAACCCTCACACCCGCGTGTTTTTCCCGCAGAATTGGAATGACCTTCCTTATATATAGACACCGAGTGGGCACCCACGTATACGCACAAAGCGCAGTATTGAATCGCTGTACTTTGTTTTTAGCGTTTTATTAGGCGTCCCACCGGCGGCTTTTTTCTATGGGGGGAATACAGCAAGACCACTTCAGTGGCTGTGTTCCGCTATTCTCCAGAAAATGAGGACGCGCACCCGCAATCTCTTCCCGACGCAACTCTTTCGGCGATCCTTTTTTCTCAGCCTTGTTAAGGGCAACCTCCCTTTTTAGAGACAGTTGCGGGCTCCCTCAAATCCCGAAGGTTTTGCTCCTGTACGCCCGTGTCTACAAGTGCACCAGATACTCTCTCGTCCACAAAAAATCCGCCCCTCCCTTTCTTGAGGGGAGCTCTCCTGTTATTTCTCTCGAAATGAAAGTCCTTGACTCCAGTGTACCACTCTATCTTTTATCTACTTTATGATAAGCTCCTCCTTGCTTTCGCTCTTGAAGCCACCATCTCTCCAGCTTACACCAGCCCACAAGCTCGCCTTCCCTACCGTTGTTTCCCGGTTTTCCTACCAACCCTTCCCTTCCTTCGGCGCAGCTCTCCCCACCTTGCGCTCCTCCGATGACGTCGATTCCACTTCGGCGTTTCTACTCCCTTGTTTCTGCGCGCACGAAGCAAAACTGTTTCTTTCCTCCGAGCCGTTATTTCTTAAGCTTACGGCGTCCCCTCGTTTCATTTTCGTAAATGTCGGCATTCCACTGTCTTTCCCCAACTTTCTACGCACTCACCGTCTTCTTCGCAAACCTCCGAAGTTTCTCCATCTCTGGTTCCGTTTTTCTTTCCTCGCAAGCGCTGACGTCATCACTTTTTTCCTCTCTCCCAAACGCAGATTCCGTTCCTTCTCTCGAATTTCCTCCTCCGGTTGCCTTTTTCCCTAAACCTCTTTCCCCTCACGGAGTCTGGTACTTCCGTTTTTCTCGCTTCTCGAATCCTTGTTTCTTTCACCGAGTTCCCATCCTCTTCCACCCTCTTCCATCCTCTTCCACCCCACCTTTTCCTCCTTCAAAAAGTCTTCTATTACGGGCGCTCTTACCCCATCTTCCTAAGCCAACTCTCTCCCCAGATCCCTATTCTCCTCTTCCTCCCCACTTCTCCGGCTCGCGCACTTTTTTCTGTTCCCGCGTCGCTCCATCCCGCAATGATTGTTTCCTTGTATCCCTATTTTTGCCTTCCTGGATTTTCGCTGGTTGTCTACTTTAATTCGCGAGCCATGCTTTCCTTTTCTGGGAGGGCCGCCGATGCGAGGCGAGCCGAGGAGAAGCGGTCGGCCTCGAAGACGCCGCCTGAGCTGCTGCTGCCGAGGCCCCCGCAATTCGCGTCCATCGATCAACCTTTTATTTCCCGATTGCTCCGCGGAATCCCCTTGCTCCGAAGAACGCCGTCTATTATGACTGGCCATGCGCCGGGATATACACAGACAGACACGGGAGAAGCACGGAGGGCGCCACCCAGCGGCAGAAAACACACTCTCTTTCTCCCTTCGAGTGGCGGAGAGGAAAAAAAACAGCCAAATAAAAGGGACACGGGGAAAAGAAAGGGGAAAAAATAGCACACGCGCGCCGCGGAGTCCGCTTCGTGCGACGTTTTTCAAGATGAATCGCCCAGCGTTTCTTCCCGCGTTTCCCCTCTCTGGCATTCCCTGTATCCCCATTTTTTCTCCCCATCGCTCCTGCCCCACGAAGACCGCTGCTTCGAACGGCAGGGCCCGTTCGGTTCGATGGCAAAGCTGCCTCTCAGATTTTTCTTTCGTACATTTTTTTCTTTATCTCTTACTTTTGTTTTGTTGGCCTCAGCCACTCGCCCTTCGCCTTTTCGCACCGCCGCCAGCTTCTAATGGCGCTTTGTTGCGGTCTGACGAGTTATATGCTCGCCGAACGGCGCGACAATAGGGCCCCGCCGATGTTTGGCGCCGGCGAGCGCGGTCCTCCGCGTAGAGTCCGCGCTTCGCTTCTCACTCCCTTCAGAGTTGCGACAATAGTCGGGCACAGCCGAAGAAAAACACAGCCATAGCCCAGCCAAGCCGACACAAGACGACGAAGGGGGGTGGGTGTAGAGGGCGTAGAAGTCTTTGGGATGTATACGAACACTCCGTAAACCTGACGTCTCACCACTCCCTATACGTCCGCTCAATGGCCGTCTGGCCGCTTTCCAGGGTTGACATTGATTTAAAGCGTTCAGTTGGTCGTAAGGCTCGAGTGTAAAAAAAAGTTACGAAAGCCACGAAACGAAGCGTACTCTATGGAAGCGAGGATGGAGATATCGAGCGGCTTTTTGTTTCCCCAAATAGACGTCGGAGAAATCAGAAGACCCCGCCGGCGGCTTTTTGGAGACGGCGGATTAAGAAAAAAAGCGCCGGGGAAATGGCCAAGCGAGTGGACGTTAACTGCCCAGTTATCGCATTATCGACGTCTTGGACACGTCGGCCGATGTGAGCCGTTGAGCAATGGGTGGCGAGACGACGCCTGAGCTGAGTCTCGTAATGATTCGACTCGAGCCTGCGGCGTTTGGAAGCTTATACTGGAGAAGGCGTCGCACTACGCTACATTAACCATGGGGGAGTCGTTTGCAGCTTTAACTTTCTTTCGAAGTTGGTAATGTGTTTTTTGAGCAGAGGGGAAGTCTACTGGGTGTGAGTTTCAGTTCCTGAAAGGGAAAGAAAATGAAGTAGCTTCATAGTAAAACAAGGCGTAATATCGGTGAATCAGACGGGGTTAGAGAAATTGTCGCAACATGTCCGACGGTGGGACGTCAGTCAGGCGGCTGAAAAAAAAAAGAAAAAGAAACTGTGATCCCAAATTTCGTGAAGGCACGAATCTTGTGGACGCAGGTAAGATTATAAGGCTCGGGACACCTCCAATCCGAGAGTGCCGAGTCGCACTCGGCGTAAAACCTTCATTCAGGGCACAATCTGGCTAAAAAACAAATAAAAGCTGTATATTTCAGAAACCTGCCATTCATAATTTCAGAATAAGTGCTGGCGCATCTGACCAGCGCAACATAGTATGGTTTTAATAGGCTGCGCCAGGGAATTCTTCGAAAAATTTCAGACAGTGTGCTACTCTAAAAATATTTATGTTAGATGGTGATGAAACAGCCAATTAATCCGGAAGTGTATTGCCACATGAAACATATAGATGCCCTTCGACGAAAGATAGCAGTATTTGTTTGGCATGAAGTATAAACGCCATGTTTTTTCCGGTGTGCTTATGAGCAAGGCTGGGAAGTGATACGTAGTTTCTTTGTCTTTATTTTTTGTTTGGCATGAGAATAATGCTAATCAAGGCTCCCAATGGAGGAACTTTTCGTTCAACATAAAATAATAATAATAATAATAATAATAATAATAATAATAATAATGAATAAAGAAATGCACAGCCATTTATCACTGTAAGTACACTTAGGAACATTATGAGAGGGAACACCAAATTCCTGTTTAATCGATGGTTACTTGCACTGCACCGATATGGATGTGACGTATTGAGTTTGAAGAGACGCCTTTCCCCTTGAACATCCAGTGTTACGAACACGTTCGCGCTTGCTGACAGCGTTTAACTTCGATGTCCCTTGATACGTAATTTCAGTGTTGCCTTCCACACTCCTTACGAATGTACATCGCGGCTGTGACACAAACGCGACCTTCCATTTAGAAAGCTTAACCTGTCATAGATTTAAAACCGCTTCAATGAAACCAGGTCATCGAACATAGACATCCGTATTGGTGGTGCTACCTGAACTCGACAGATTTCTCTAGTATAAATTGCATATTCAGTGAAATACTTTCTAGCGGAACGAGCTTCTGGATCAGCATTTTGTACCGCCACTCTCGTTTTCCATATTCTGGGCACGCATACCAGCATAACCATGTCATATGTGAAGCCAACCGTACTGTAATCTTTATCAGTGCGCGCGCGCGTTTTTGTGTGTGTGTGTGTGTGTGTGTGTGTGTGTGTGTGTGTGTGTGTGTGTGTGTGTGTGTGTGTGTGTGTGTGTGTGTGTGTGTGTGTGTGTGTGTGTGTGTGTGTGTGTGTGTGTGTGTGTGTGTGTGTGTGTGTGTGTGTGTGTGTGTGTGTGTGTGTGTGTGTGTGTGTGTGTGTGTGTGTGTGTGTGTGTGTGTGTGTGTGTGTGTGTGTGTGTGTGTGTGTGTGTGTGTGTGTGTGTGTGTGTGTGTGTGTGTGTGTGTGTGTGTGTGTGTGTGTGTGTGTGTGTGTGTGTGTGTGTGTGTGTGTGTGTGTGTGTGTGTGTGTGTGTGTGTGTGTGTGTGTGTGTGTGTGTGTGTGTGTGTGTGTGTGTGTGTGTGTGTGTGTGTGTGTGTGTGTGTGTGTGTGTGTGTGTGTGTGTGTGTGTGTGTGTGTGTGTGTGTGTGTGTGTGTGTGTGTGTGTGTGTGTGTGTGTGTGTGTGTGTGTGTGTGTGTGTGTGTGTGTGTGTGTGTGTGTGTGTGTGTGTGTGTGTGTGTGTGTGTGTGTGTGTGTGTGTGTGTGTGTGTGTGTGTTTGTGTGTGTGTGTTTGTGTGCGTGTGTGTAGATGGGTGGGTGGGTGTTTGTGTGTCTGTGTGTGTGTGGGTGGGTGGGTGGGTGCGTGTTTGTGTGTGTCTGTGTGTGTGCCTGTGTGCGTGCGTGTGTGTGTGTGTGTTCAATATGCGTGTTTGTGACATGGAATTGAAAACTATACGGGTAATAAAGATAAAAAAATAACGTGGTCGTACGTATCTGTTGAAACGTACGTAAGTTCTTGAAACGTACATGCCTGGTCAAAAGTTCGCAGGCCACGCTTGCATAGCAATACATGGGATAGTGGCCTGCAAACGTTTGACCCCCCCTCCCCCCTGTACGTTACCAGTTGAGGCCAAGTCACATCTATACAGGTCCAACGTCCGAACTATCTTATATTATGCTTGTGCTGTGTGGGATCCGTGGAAGGCATGGGACGTGTATTCAAAACATGGCTGTTCGTTATGTGTGCTCTTATTTAACCAGAAATTTTAGTGTTTCGAAAGCAAAGGACACCATCGGCTGGTAACTTCTACACAAACGAAGTGAATATCTGAGGTTAAAGCTTTTTCACAACATATTTCAAAACCGAGCAGGTCTGGGCCCCGGCGGTACTTCTGCAAACCGGATTACGTTTCACAGCGACTGCGCCATACTAATAAGATAATAGAAACAAGCTGCCGTACTGAAGCATTTAAGATGTCATTCTTTCCCAGGACGATAGGCCAGTGGAATAGGTTGCCTTCAGAAGTAGCAGAAATTACTTCACATGATGTATTTTCAAGATCACTGAAAGCTCTGCAGTAGAGTGCTCGCGCGGTCGTGTAAGTACGGAACGGTATTATGAACCTACTTTATATTGTGTACTATCATGTGCCACTACGTAAGTGCACAATGAATTGTATTTTTATTGTATTGTTGAAGAGTTAACATCTGTATTCTGTATTGAAATATTGCATTCTCCCCCCTCCCCCCCCCCCCCACTTTAATGCCCTTGGGCGCTTTGGTTACTATAATAAATGAATAAATTAAATAAATGAATGAAAACGCTCCTACATTTTCTTTCAAGTTGATAGCTGCCCTTGAGACGCGCACGAAAATAAATATTGTAGTGAAATGAGAGAGACAGAGACAGCACCCTTGCTGCGGGCCGGCTGTTCTATTCTGACTTCGTTCTTCTCGTCTTCCACTTAGCCCAGCACACGCCCATGCCCGAGCGCCACTACTCACACTCGGCCACGCTGCGAAATGGCATGGTGAGCTCCAGAAATGCACTCGGGCGGACGACATTGGCTGTGCCGCAGTGGTCGTCGTCGAAGGCCCACAGGCCCTTGACCCTGAACTGCTATCGTAGGTGATATCTCTGGCGGGCGGTGTTGGCTGTGCCTTGGGGGTCTTTGTGGTGTACGCCACGACCTGCCTTGCTGAGCTGCCGAACAATTTGGTGGGCGACGGCTGTCTCGATGTGGCCGTAGTACGCTTAGCAGACAATTCAGTTGCTGCAGTTTGGGGCGCTGGTCGTCATTCACGTTTGCGTGCTGAGGAGGCAAATGCTTGCGCAGCGTAGAAGGCGTGCAAGTTCGGACAAGCTGCGAAGAGTGGTCGTGATTCGGCGTAGCAGCATCTGCGTTGCCGTCTGCGCAATCTTTAGTTCCGCGGTAACGAGAACAAAAGGTGGTCGCTTGTGGCTCCATATCGCATCCGTACGCGTGAACGCCACCATCTCTGCCCCCCGCGCCGAAATCATTGAAGTTTGCTGAAGCCATCTCGCTGCCTTGGTTGAACTGCGCGTCCGACTGGTCATTGGCAAATTCCATGGTGGCGACCCCTTGGGGTGAGTCAGTGGCGGGTCTGAAGACGGCGGGAGCCACTTCGTGCTGATTCGCGCGGTGCTCTGGTGGTAGACCGGATGCTGAAATAGAGCGCTTGCCGTCGCCAGTAGACTGGCAGACGTGGCTGCCGGGATGGCTAATGCTGACTCCACCTGCCTGAGGCGCATCAATGGTCTCTGCGTTGGCTTCTCTGAACGAAACGTTCACACCCTCGGCCAATGACTGCCTGGAAGCCAGCAGATGCGTGTCCGTCTGGTCACAGTCGGTGCTTTTAGTATCAGCAGGCCCTTCAGGTTGTAGTCTGTCAACTTGGGAACTTTGGGTCGATGCGGTACTCGGAGTCGAGGAGCTGAGTTTGACTCCATTGTGATCAATGGTGAGGTGAACTTCACCAGAGAAGAGGTAGTCTGCTGCTAGGATCATATCCGCGGGCAGGTCCTCGAAAACGGGAACGCTGGCAAAGAACATGCTCCCGGCTTCGGTTTCGAGATGCAGGTCAAGCGCACCGACAGGCAACGCGTAACCACCGAGGCCACGCAGGGGTGCCTCGGGCCAAGGTTTGAGGTTGGCTGGAGCATGGCGTCGATGCAGCGCCGTGCGTTGAGCTCCCGTGTGCACAAGAGCCGTAAGCTCGCCGATTCCGGCCACGCGGACCTGCACCGTTAGAAGCGAATGCCTTTGGTGTTGTGTAGCTCGATGTCGTATATCTGGTGGTTTAACGTCGATCCGGCCACCGAAACCCGGTGGGAGGTCCTCCCTCTGGAATGCCGAAGATGACAAGCCGGGTTCGGTGTGAGGGCGAGGGTTGGCTGCCAAGCTGCCGGTCGACGAGCTGCAGTGTACAGATGCAGCCTCGAGGAGGTTCCCCTGAACTCCGTCCTCGGCATTTGTCGGGTTCAACACGCAGGTGTCGCGGCCAATCCGGCCAAAAGCAGCAATGAGCCGGCCACTCCATTCCATCCAGGAACATTGCTTGACACCTTCGTACTTGTGCCATGCCTCGGCAGCACCGCGAAGCCGGTCGATGGCTACCAGCCATTTCTTATGTTCGGGCAAGGCATGGTGCAAGCCGAGCGCATTTATGGACGCTACCCATCCGTCGGCGTCATCCTGGAAGCCGCGGAACACCGGTACTTCCGAATGTGCTGGATATGGTAAGGCGGCCGGCCAGAACTCGCAGCGCAACGAGGCGAAGTGGTGGACCTCTTGCAAGAGTTGCGTAAGGGCACGCGAAGGCTCCACGGCGCTCTCGGGTGAGAAGCATGATGAGCCAGGGCCGTCATCAGAGGCTCCAGTACTCACGACGTCCGCTGGAGGCTGATGAGGCGATGGAGTCCGGTTCCCATGCAAGAAAACCCCGTGTGTTGCCGTGCCGTGAACTGGTATCGCGGCACCAGTGACGGAAAGTCGAGCCGCCGAGGAGGCACTGACGCCACCCCCGGACAGCGGTCGCCGCGCCGAGAGGTTGTGAGGCGACGAGGAGGCATAGACGCCGTCCCCGAACTGTGCTCGGTGCGGCGGCAGGTAGGCGGGTTCCATGGCCAAGGAAGCGTGGACGGCTTTCCTTGGAAGGCGGGACCGGAATGCCGTAGAAGCACGAGCAAAGGCAGTGTCGGCCTTAAGGGGTCGTTTTCGGCGACTGCGCCATTGTAGTGAAATGAGAGAGACAGAGACAGCACCCTTGCTGCGGGCCGGCTGTTCTATTCTGACTTCGTTCTTCTCGTCTTCCACTTAGCCCAGCACACGCCCATGCCCGAGCGCCACTACTCACAATATGAAGGACACTTTGTAAATTCCAAAGTGTGAAAGGAACGAAAGGAACGCGATGCACGTGTCTCCTTTCTTGCATGAGTGGGCGGATTGTGGCCGGGCTACAAGGGAGACGCGTACGCGTGGAAGACATCCGACTAACTCGACTGCTGAAACGAGACGTCTGACGAAGGAGCGTTGTCGCGCGCGCCGCTGTGCCATCACGTGATTTCTGCGAGAGTGTGAAGGGGAGAGGCCACAGCTGGCACCGTTCCAGGGCACGGACGGACGGACGCCGCGAGTATGAGCCATTAAAGGCTTACGCCTTAAAAGTCTCCCTTTCGTGTAACCACTCGTGATGTGGAACGAAAAAAAAAGAACTCCGGGAACCCCTTGGGTCAGGCGCCACCGCATGGCAGGAGACGCAGAGGGGTCACTCCGCGCGCAGCAGTTTAAAAGAAAAAGAAATATCTAAGAGCGTCGGGTTCTGCATTGTCGACAATTGCAGTGCGCTGCTCAAACACTAAGACGTAAAAACTGTGAGAGATTTTAGTTCACGCTTGTCCTGTGTACACCCGCGCGTTCTTGTCCGGCGTACTTCTTTGTGCTTCAGCGGCGCGCTGCACGTATCGAGCTGCTTGTCGTTCGTTGTGTATCATTTCAATTTCTTTCGATCGCATTCATTGCTTCGCCCTTGCGGCGAAACTGACGTCTTTTTTCTAATATTGACAAAAAAGGGAAAATGCGTCAGCTTTCGTAACATTTTGGTCTGTCGCAAAACGACGATGCCATTTTTATATATTATCACAAGATTACTTTCACGCCTCCGTCCATAAATTTAGTCGGGTTTATTTCCAATTACGGTGAACCTAACCTCGACCTGAATATTCCTTGCGGTCTGACTAGCCCACCAGAAAAAGAAAAAAAAAAGACTTCAGTGGGAAGCTGCGCTTTTCGGGCAGATTTACGACATCCACCAACGCGCAATAGCCGCGAGGTCTGCCACGGATTTTAGTCGGATTTCTCTCTGGATTCTTTGTGATCACGCAGCGGCTACTTTCGGCTGTGGACAATATCGTAGATCATGCTGGTCACGTCGACATCTCAATAATATGCGGGTTGCGTCTGCACCTCTCTTTCTTTCTTATTTTGTTTTATTTCATTGGGAAAAATAACGAGACCAGCTTTTGCAGAACAGATATGAACGGTCACTTCCTGTCGCTTTTATAACTTCCTTCGGTCGGCGAGAATGAATTCTGGTAGTGTCAAGGTCTAGTATGGGCGGCCAAAGGACTTATTCGGCGCACATTTTATGACATCGTTTTGTGTGGCAATGCAATTTATAAACGTATGTTCCTTTATCCGTGTTAGTCGCATGGCGAGCTTGTTTATTCTGACATAAGATATCTGCAATGTGCGTGATCGGGCTAGTTTGTAACCTCTCTTTTTCTATTCCGCAAGCTTCTGAGACAAGGGACGACAAAAGATAGCTACACACAAGATATCTGCGAGGGCCAGTTAGTGTGCCTTCAGAACAGTGCTAACAGCGTGAACGAAAGGTACAATGAACGAATAAGACAGGGTGATGTAGGGTTTGTTGATGAGCTAGTTGATTTGTGTCGCTTTGAATGAAACAAAAAAAAAAAACAGCTCGAAGACAGCACACAAGGGTCTACCGCGGTGGTGTAGCGGTTACGCTGCTCGGCTGCTGGCCCGAAGGTCGCGGGTTCGAGCCGGCCGCGGCGGTCGCATTCCGATGGAGGCCAAATGCTGCAGGCCCGTGTACTGTGCGATGTGAGGGTACGTTAAAGAACATCAGATGGTCAAAATTTCCGGAGCCCTCCACTACGGCGTCTCTGTTAATCATATCGTGGTTTTGGGACGTTAAGCTCCAGATATTATTATTATTACGGCACCACACAAGAGGCACATTTCCTTCAAAGTAACATTTACCAACTAGGACCTTCAACGAACCGTAATACCACAGCTCGTGCTCTGTGCCTCTTATGTCCAGTTCCCGCGCTGTTCTTTTTTCGTCAAATACACAAGCCGCGTCGCAGTCTGCACATTAAATATCACAGTAGGCGTGGATATTCTTCGGTCAAAGGTCATGTTATGACGGGACACGTAGCATTTTGCTATTAAACGCAGTCAACTGAACTTTGGTCCTTCCGATTCCTGAGCTACAACTTCTCTAACTTTTTCAAACTTGCGGCTTCGAAAGTTTTTTCAACTCGAAAATGTTTTATGCCGCGGTCTACCAAGACTTTTCATTACGTATTTCCGTCACGGAAATACGTCAGCAAAAGAATCGCGACCAGACAGTAAAGAAAACAAAGGTGAAGAAAAATGTTCCGTTGCCGGGAGTCCTAACCCACGACCTGTCGGTCCACGAGCGATGGCTGGCGGGCATTTAACCCACTACGCCATCGCCAAAGGCCACGAAGGAGGGTATACAAACGCGCCTTTTATCTTTCACAGTGCGCAAGGGTGGTGTCGTCGTCTGGAAACGTAAGAGTCAAGTTATGGGTGGCTTCCGCGATTAGCTGAGGCAACGCACCATTGCTACTACCATCCTAATTCGGCGCGTTTCCTAATAAAAGTGTAATTTTATCAACGTTTTGACACACCATGAGGAGGCTGCTTTAACCCAAGCCCCGCTCATAACATTCATCCATATTAAAATATTGCTCTCCGACGCTAGCCTGGCTATAGTGCCTGTAGCCTGGCTGCCGCACAGCGTTCCGCGCTCTCCTTGTGAGAAATCACGGCCGGGCTGAGGGAACACACGACGCGCGTTGCGTTTCTCTTCGCGTTTCACGACACATTGAAGGAGTGCATACCAATTACCAGTGTTTATTAAATGCGAATGCATTTCACAGTCGGGCTATGTCAGGCATCCGGCGTTGTCCGGCGTTGTCCAGCGTTGTCCGCGGAGGAGGAGGAGGATAGGTTGAGGAGGTAAGCGCCGGCAGGTGTTAGATGTGAAGCATCTTATGGCGAAGCTTAATCCGGTGGTGGTGGTGGGCGGCGTGACCACCCATACTGCGCATGCGCAAGCCGTTTAAAAAAAATATAAATAAAAAACCTCCTCTCTCTCTCCTCTACGCATCCCTCCCCGCGGCAACCACACCCTCACTGCGCATGCGCCTCCCCTCCTCTCTCCCCTCCTACGCTCCCCCCCTCTCTCTCCTCTAATACGCTCCCCCCCCTCCCTCCTCTAGGTATCCCTGCCCACAGCGTCCGCACCCCCACTGCGCATGCGCGTCCCCCCCTCTCTCTCCTCTACTACGCTACCCTCCTCTCTCGCCTCGCGACGCCGACGCAGGCAGCGTCTGCTAGCGAGTTCCTTGGCTTGAAAAAACCGACTGCTCACGCTGCACAACCGTTCACTGTCCATCCCGTATATATGGCAATGGATCTTGACCTCCAAGGTGGTGCCGGTGGGAGATTTCTCCTGTGCGTTGTTGAACAATAAAAATTCGCAGCGTGCGCGTTAACTAAAAGCCGACTGCGGGTCTCTGTGTCCAGTCGGAGTCTTCTGTCTCTCATTGCCCATTAGCAGCGATTGGCATGTTCCAGTAGGAAACACCGCTCCATCGCTGCGTGCTTTACGCATCTCCAGTTTTAAATGCGAATGCATTTCAAGTGCGTGAGGGCGCTCGCATCGCGGGAGCTCGGCGGAGCTATATATGAAAAAAAAAATTAAAAAAAATTAAAAAAAAAGAAAAAAAAGGAAAAATAACAAAAAGAATAAAAAAATAAATAAAAAAAAGAAGAAAAAACAGAACAAAAGCAAAAAAAAAAAAAGAGGCGCTGCGCCGTGCTCCCGACCGGGCTGCAGAAATTAGGCGCCTTTTTCCTTCTTCGAACCACAACCACCATATATAAATGGAGTGAAGCGCGCGCGAAATGCATTCGCATTTCCTCACGATTCCCTTCGGGGAGGTGGGGGCATTTTTATGTGCTTGCTGCTGCCATCTTTGCACGTGATTGTGATCAAGTTGTGATCATGGGCGTCAGTCTTTGGGACGGAGATGCGCCTCTTAGCGTCAACGTGGGTGGGTTCACATCAAGCGGTGCTGTATCTGCCAAACACCGATAGACATTGTACTAGCTCTCATATATCAATGCACTATAAACAACCATCTACTTCTGTGAAGACACGTTTCACTTTCGTGTTTCACCGATTCCTACGATGGAAAGTTCAGCCATGTTTTCTTTTTTTTCTTTTTGGTCAAATGCTGGGTTTTCACGTTTCAAAGGGCCCCTCACCAGGTTTGACAATTTTGAGCTGACGAGCGCAATTCATACATTGAGCGTTCACGATCACGTCTGCCAAATTTTGGAACGCTACGCGCCGCGGAAATGGGTCAAATTTCAAGCTGAACGCTGTTTGCCCTTACTTTCGCGTGCTCGCGCGTAGAGAATTAGGGGATGACGTACACGGCGGAATGGCCCTACGCAGATGGCAGCGCTGTGACGTCGGTCGCCTACGTAGACGGCTGTGCACTGACGTCGACAGCAGTAGCACGTGACACTACGAAAATTATTTGACACGACGTGTGTAGTTTGTGGAATTTGTTGCTTGAATAGATGAATAAAGCTTGAGAGAAATAATGAGACGCACAAGGGGAATGTCTGCGTCTTTTTCATTTTTGTTCAGTGATTTGCAGCGATATGCGGGGCTAATGTGCCTCCGTTTCGCATGCGTTCGTGTCCCCGCGGTTAGCGCATTGAGGAGACGCCAGCCCTGGAAAAGAAAGTGATGTGCTGGCGCGTTCGAGCACTCAATGTGCTCATTTATTCTAGCGCGTCCAAGTAAACATAAATGCGGCACTGGCTCATGATACCGCCACTCTCGTGCCAGTGAAAAGTGAAACGAACGCGCACCGAGGCATCCATCCCGCAGAAACAGGCAATAGACCACAAAATAACGCTGGTCAACAAAACAACGCCGCAAGCGTGCTCGGGGGCTGGGCTTCCTCGGTCACGTTATGCACACGTCACCTTGCGTGCCATGACGTGTTGCTCTCTCTCGGACGCCGGAGAAGGTAGGGAAGAGATTTGGCTTGCGAAGGCTACGCGGGGCGAGCGGCAAGGGTTTCGAGCTCGCCTCCTCACATCATGGTTTCGCGCCGCATCAAAATATCGGTTTTCTCAGTGCCTAATGCACCGATTGAAAAAATTCTTGTGGCATAATGCTCCTCACCGGACACACAACAACTGCCAGCGTCTACCTAAAATTTGTTAGGGGGCCTGGTGAGGGGCCCTTTCAAAAAACAACGACATGATATTGAGGCACACGGTAATGGAGGCCTACGCGTTAAGTTCGACGACTTGGGCTCCTCTTATGTATTCCTAAATCTCAGCAGGCTAACATTTGTGGATTTCTTCCACATAGGAATGCAGCCGCAGGGAGTCGAACCCGCGTCCTCGAACTTAACCGCGCGACAACATATAGCTTTCTTGGCATATTTTGCAAAACATTATATTTCTTCTACTAATTGAAAAGCACTAATAGTCATCTGAATAGCTGTTCTGTATTTTACCACTTATTGACAGTTCTTACCTAACAGATTAATGCTTTGCTGTTGTACAAGCGTAAGACATTGCGACTTGACCTTTACAATTATGTGCTTTCGTGAAGAATGCGATTCCTTTCACGACAGCGACTTCACTCCTTACTAAAGGCAGTACGTCATTGCAAGTACGCGCGAGGCAGTTCACTTATACGCTATGTTGGGCCTGACATCGTGTGCTCAGAAACATTCTCAACGAAAGGCCTCATCAGAAGAAAAGAAACACAATATGAACGCATCGTCCTTGTGCCCGGATTCGCTGCCACACGTCGTGGACATCGCGGCCTTCGCCACAGCGTATGAATTATGTAAACTTGAAAAACTGGCAAAAATAGATTCCCTTCTACTGCATCTTTTTTCTTCGTTGGTAGCATTGCCTCCAAACCGTGAGTGAGAGCGTTTTACGTGCAGAATTTCGTACCTCCGTATTTTTACTTTATTTACGAAGAGCAGCCAAGAAAGAGAGCAAGTACATGGTCGTTTTTCTTACTGACAAATGGTTTCGCGTAGACGAAGGGACACCCAAAATTGAGCTACTTCATGGGCACAACGCGCACTCAGAAACGGGCCCTTCCAGAACCAGCGTGAGGCCCTGGGAATGACGTCAGAAACGATGAGAAAGAGAGAACCGGTGTAATAATGGCCGCCCCCTCGCAATTTTCTCTTCCGTTCAGAGTTTCGTGTAATTGATTTTTTGTGATCATCCTTGCGAGGAGACCGCTGGCTCGATTCGGGATCTTTTCTTGCACGCAAATGTGTTCCGCGGTATTTCGATAAATTCTCCAGTACGCAGAGAAAATGCTTCGTCATTAATCCTCTATTCAAGTTCTACCGGAGCAAACTCATTTGTAGCGGCAATTTTCCGACTGACATGTTCTTCTATCCCGAAAGATATTAGGATTCATTTAGATATCATACTTGATTTAGTCATTCCTTAGCGGTTTTCGCTGGTGTACAATTTCTGTAGTGGATATTTGGTTGCTCTTAACTAATGTCTATCCACTTATCTACCTGTCAATTCTGTCTACACGTGTCTCTCCCATAAGTGATAAAAATGTTTCGCAAAATGTCATAATCGCGAAGAAAAAAAAAACGAAGCGAACACAATAATGAAGGGAAAAGAAGACCTTATGAAGCAGTGGCGGACAGCTGCGAGATATATGACGTAGGCTTTCATATATTCGTCAGGCAATATATTACCTTCATTTCTTCTTAACGTCAAGCCAGCCAGCACCTGAAATCTCCTGCATAATGCAGCAACGAAGGATCGATTTTGAGTAGCCCGTCATAAGGAGTGATGAATGAAAATGCTTCTATTTTTCTTGGTGTCTGGCTAACCTTTCTTTTTTGCCCTATATTGTCCGTGATCCACCACAGAGTCTTTAAATGCACTGCTCTTTTGCGGTAGACTCGCGGTAGTGTTTTGTGTTTTCTTCGTCAACGTTTAAGTTCATGTCTTTTTTTCCTGACGAACGTTTCCGGGGCAGCCAGCCGTTTATTTGTACAAACTGCCAACGTTTCGCACACTTCACAAACAATAAAAAGTCACTAACTACCCGAGGAAGAGCTAAGTTGTCCCTCTATCTGAATTATTCACGAGTGAATTCCATTTCCATATCAGTTATGTTTTTTTGCAAATAGCTTAAGGAAATAATTTATGTCGGCTATGAAAGGCTAGGTATTAGATGCCGTTACAAAAAAAAAAGAAATTTGCAAGAGTGAGTTCATTGTCATTATACAGGGAACTACAAATCGCTCGGAAACACATTTTTCTTTGAATGAAACTAAAATTACAACATAATGGTAAGAAATTTTATAACGTTATGCACTTAGCTCGAAGTAAGCTTTATTATTTCATGAAGTCTACAAGCTTAAGCGTAAGCGAACCACATGTACCCATTCTAATGAAAAGCTTGTGCACATCGTTCAATATAAAAAAGGGCTACATTCGCGTAACAAAAGAACACTATTATTCAACGCAGTCAGGACACAAAAGATGCCTAAAATCGAAAGCAAACTATTTTATCACTATCTACAATATAATTCCGTAGGGCTGCTGTCAAGGTATATTTCAGCATAGAGGGGAACGGCCACGGCCCAAATATTTTTTAAATAGAAAGTTCATGGTTGTCCAAGTGGGTTAACTTGTTTCGAAAAAAATTAAGACAGCTTCGCACTAATGGTGCCAAGCCTGTAAGGAAGTGTGGAGCTGGACAGCCTTCTTTGTTTATTTCTGGTCGAACTGCGCAGTGGGACGAGACACTGCGCTTGTCTGTCTCGCCTTCTCTTCGTGTCTCGTCCCGCTGCAGTTCGACCTGAATGAACTCGTACCAACTCGCCCAACTCTCCACGTTTCTTTGTTTCTCTTTGGTTTTCTCTTTCCTTCCTCCTTTTGTAGTTTTCTGATCTCTTTTCTAGTTTTTCCATGTTTTTCTTTATTTCTATTTTTTTCTATTTTTCCTTCCTATATTTTTTCCTTTCCTTCCCTCTCTCTTTCTTTTTCTGGCTTGCTTCCTGTTTTTTAAATTTTTATACGTAGTTTTGCCTGTGATACGCCAAGCGACAACAGCATACGAAAACATGAGAGCCCGGACCCCTAAAGTGCTCCACACTTAATATCATCATCAAGGCGCGCGAAGAACAAGAGGAAGAAGACTTCTTTTTGGCGCGAGCGTGCGCTCAATATGTTACAGTTGGCTATGCTATATGTGGTTTCGCCTGCGTTACACCAAGCGACGATGACAGCGTACGGATCACAGCATACGACAGCATACGACAGCCTGGCTCCTTAAAGTGCTCCGCACTTAAAAAAGATTCGACGTCGCCTCCCAAGTGAAGAAAACTGTAAAGCGTGCTTTTCTGCACGAGGCATCTTATTGCCAAGAAGGCAGCTTTAAGAAACACTGTGGCAGGATTTTTGCCACACATGGGAAGTGTTTGCTGTTCAGTCGCATCACAAAAAGTATCGCGGCCACAATAAACTAAGAAAGATAGACTTTAAATTTGGATTGCGTTAATTCTGCCGTGTAAATGAACGTGTTTTAGAGCCCATATAACTTCGCGCGGTTTGGCATTAAGGCTCACTGCTCACGTGAATGCAAGTCGCTGTTTCTTTCTGGCGTATCACTGACTGATCAATAAATTGTGTTCACTGTTAGAGCATGAACTTAACTCACGAAATTACCTGCCACAAGCGCGTAGTATCGCCTAATTTGCGGGAACGAGCCCAGAGGTGGCTTCTCTGGGTTCTCCCCACACAGTGTGGGGCAATGTCTGTTCATCCTAGCGTCTGCCCGCTAATTCGAACTCCGCTTAATTCAAACAATTTTATAGTCCCCTTCGAGTTCGAATCAACGAGCTTTTACTGTAATAGCGGCACAACACACGTACAGTAATGACGATTTTCTTTCAGTAGGAGAGTGGTGGTGAGAAGGAAAGCAAGGAGGAGAGGAGGTGATAAAGTATAGCATAGTTATGCATACTACAGAACAGGAAGAGGAGGGCGAGGATGAGCTAAAGGAAGAGGGCTAGGCCACCTGCTCCGCTCTTTTCACAGCCTTCGCACCACTAGTTTCCAGCTATCTCAATTACGTTTTCGTGTTTACTTGGGGTTACATGTTTCACCTGATACACCCGTTCGCTTAGCTTCAGAACCGGAATAAAACAATAAATTTCTGCAAACTTTTTGTCCCTCTACTACCTCGAGAGATAAGGTGAAGTGCTTCAACATGGGGAAGCCTTGAAATAATAAATTTGTCATTATAGCGACAAAGAACATTCTTGAAAAAAAAAACGAAGGAAGGCACGGGACCTCCCTTCTGCTTTCTCGCTATTTCAATGGAATTCTAGCCTACTCAAAAATGATGTTTACTCACTCTGACGATCCACCACAAAAAAAAAAGAAATCATTTTTATGCCTGTGCATTGCTCGAAAGCCAATAATAGAAGAGCTACAGTACCCTAGAGTCACGTGGAAACGAAATAATATATCAGCACGACGCAGCGTAAAAGCACCGAAGACGTGGACAGAAAAGAGGCTTTGTACACACGAGCGCTGACTTACAAAAATATTTCATTTGGAAAGAAGCAACCACACATATGGCGAAAAAACCCGACACACATTACGTGAGTGGCGTCATCGCCAAATGGTTCTTACTAGGAAGGAGCTATATTTCGTGCGTCGTCATATGAATAGGGCGTGGACGGCACACACGTAGTGTGTCATGCTTATCATTATTTTTTTTGCCAGATATGTGATTGCTTGTTTCCAAATGAAATGCTATTCTAAGTCAGCGCTCGTGTGCGTCAAGCCTCTCCTCTGCCCTCGTCTTCTGCGTTTTCAACCCAGTGTCATGCCAGACCAAGCCGAGACTCTTACCTTAATGAAAACACGGTATATGATATAGCATGCAATACAGTTTTTCTCATCGAGCACCGGCACAGCTATTCAGAGAGCCACACGCTGCCATCCATACAGCTCTTCAACGTCTTATTCACGAGCACACGTCTAAAGGCGGGCTCCTTTCAAAAAAAGCCAAAAATGCCTCCTCCTTCCCACAGCTGTAGACACAGTCGCAATCACGTGCACACCGAAAGTCCTGCCACCAGCCGTGGTGCTCATTCATTCAAAACCGCGGACACAGATGGGCGGCGAGAGCCCGAGAAAGAACGAAGGAGAGAGTGGGAAAGGGGGAGGAGGGGCGGAAACCCGCCACTAGGCCCCGAGATCTATCTCGGCAGCGGCTCCTCGCGGTCCGAACTCGCCGCCAACTGACCCGGGGTTTGGGTATAGGGGACGATGCTCTGCGGCTTCCACCAGAGAGGAGGAAGCCATGACCGGCGCTAGGCTCGCGGAATAGGAGAGGAGGCTTGAGGAGAGCACTGTCGCTTGGGAGGCCTTGGCGTGCGAGCGGCCTCACGCTAAGCTGATTACGGGCGCGGTGTCGCACGCTCGCCACGCTGAAAGCGCCTGGCTCGTCTCGGAACACGCCCGTGTCACCCCCCCACCGCCCACCCCCGGCTCCTTTCTCACTACACTTCAACCGCGACGACCGACGACGAGAGTGCGAAATCACCACGACAGCCTCCCATGCTCGTCGCTGTGTGCGATTGTTTTCGCGCGTTCGGTCCGTCTCGCTTCCCTCCGAATTCGCGCATGTCGCAACTCCTTCGCGAGCTCCGCGTAGTCCAAGGCGTCGAACGTTGACACCAGTGCGAGACGAATGGATGCGAACGGCTTTCGAAGGGACGCGTTTGCGTAATTACGTATTGTCGGCTCTTTCACTTCGTTTTGTTCTCTTTATCTGCTTTGCGACGTTTGTTGAATGTAATTAATTAGAGCGTGAAAAATGGAATCCAGTAACAGCGGGTACAAGAGTTTCGCGAAGCGCAGAATTCTTCCACGGCATTTTCCCCTTCACCCTTTACGATATGTTTACTTCGAGAGGGCGGTCGTGTTCTACGTGTTGGGTGGCTACTCGTCATCTCTGACTGGCTATTCTTGCGCACTAGTATTAAAGAGTCCGTGTTGCCGACACCCCGTTGTCGGCGGTGGGGAACGAAAAATCGAGATAAATGCAAGTAAATAAATAACACAAATTTTCGGCTTGAGTAGAAATCAAACCCAGGCCTTATACATGGCCAGCAGGTGTCCAACCACAGAGCCACGCCGGTTCTCGAAATTGCTTTGAAAAAAAAAAAGATATTATATATGAATGTTAAGTAGTGCGAGTATCCGAAAATCGGCAGGAAGGGGAAAATGGAAATTCGCAGTTCTTGAATCCATCCGATATGGTACATACACAACGAAAACCTAATTAGGATATGCCCTCCTTCTAGGAATTTCTAACGTACCATTGTCAAGTGGTGCTTCCCCTGAGAACCGTGATTCAGCGAAAGGACTAGTCCCCACCGCCTCCAGCTTTCTTTCTTTTCTTTTTATTCACAAAATACCTCTTCCCCTTTCCTCACAGAAATCTTCACGGTAGCCAATCCCCCCTCCCGGACCCCCCACATCCACAGTTGCCCTCTCCTCCTTCCTATGTTTGAATTTGGGGCAGGAGTACGAAGCATATACACGCTAACGCTAAGGAAAGCAGTTCTAGCCTTGGAGAAGACAAGTCCATGTGTGAAAACGTTTACCCCTGTTTACGGATTTTTTCATCGTAGTGCGAGTAGTGTCATCAACACAAGTAATATTGCGTGGCAGAAGCGTAGAATTTCACCAGGCGTCAAAACGTATCAGTCGCAGAACGAGTGGGTTGTTTAACGCCCTACCCATGGGCAAAGCGCTGATGCATAATTGATCATCTTCAGCAGCAGCAGCAGCAGCCTCAACGAAGTTGCCCAGATGCACAGCGGCGCGTGTTGCCTTATGGACGCATAGCGGGTGCTTTGCTGATTCGCAAAATGAAGAATTATGGAGTAATGGGCAATTCGCAATTGTATTTCCAGTAAGCAGTCTAGGATAGTTTGAAAGGGCCTATGTTACGCACACAAAAGTTCCTTTCCTTGAGGCACGCCTCAGGACTCCACCGATAACCGAAGCTAGGCTAGTGGTTGAGAAGGCGATGTGAACGGGGCCCGATTACGCTATATTCTTCTACTCTTGAATGCGAAGATCAAGAGTGCCCGAATGCGATAGTGGTTATATGCACACTCGAGACGCATATTTCTTTTTTTTTCTTTTTTGCCGTCTCCGTCATATTTCATATTAGGCCCTAAGTCCGAATCAGGAACTACGCCCCGCGCGTTCCATGTTCTAAGTGCGAGTTAAAGCTTGCGAATAAAGGCTGACTGCTGGCACCATTCAAGCGTAGGTGAAACAATTTCTGTCGGCTCCGTCAGGGGAAGGATCATGGAGGGGTGGCGGTTGGGCGGGGGAGGAGGTGGGGGCTGCGTTGCGCAGGCAGAAACTGTGAACTTTGATCGAATGGGCATGGTCGCAAGCGCTATTCTCGAAAAAGATCTACAGACAGCTCGTACATTTATACGTGCTGCGCTTTCACCGCTTACTTCGCGTTGAAGCAGAGTGGTAGTTTGGGCTTGTTGGTGTTGCATTATTCACGAAGGTAAAGTGCTAAGAGGATGGCGCTGAAGCGACACACAGCAGAAAACCACCTCGTTCACTGGAACGGCCGTATTTTCTTACACCAGCGTTTTGTAGAGTTACACCAGATCCCACTTTGAAGAAGCTTGCTGCTAACTTTAGGCTACTTCGTGTAACATTCCAACGTGCTGCTACCGCATTCCTCGCTTCGCTCCTGCGGCGAAACTGCGACTTTTTTCCCGCTGCAGCCGCACATCTCCAGAGAAGCTTGCGAGATGAATAGGCAAGTGATAAGTATGAGATCGGGTGATAATGCAGTTACACCTCGGCCGAGGCGATACACAACAATAACAGCGGCAACTACAACAATAACAACAGCAAGCGATGAGCACGCGAGAATGCCTCTGCAGTCAACAGACTCCGCGGGCGCGCGCAAGGACGGATGCACAGTCTTAGCCAGCGTTACGCCACCCCATCCGCCACCTATGCGCCTCGGTTCGGAATGCGCGGCACGGAGAGATCGCGCGGATTACGAAACAACGCCCGGTCGGCATAAGCGCATCACACGCGCCGGTGGTCAAAACTCGGCGGCGCCACGATTCTGCACGTCACAAGCGATCTCGTTGCGAGGCCCTTTTGCGCCGCCCTTCTCGCATTGAGCACATCTGACCAGGTATGACAGCGCACGCGCGGAGCGTCTCGTATGTCTTTTGTTCTTTCGGAATGACGGTAAGATACCTGAGCTCCGAGATCAGTTGCCTCGAGTGGTTCTGCTTGTTCGACCAAGCGTGTCGGGAGTCCTTTGGATGCAGCTCGTGGAGAAGTCAAGAAACAAAGATTCGCGCAGGTAGCAGATGGATTGGCACAGCGAGGCGTCTCTCTTTCGTTGTTTTGAAGAAGGTTGATAGCATTTGCGAGATTCGTTGAATTATTCGGTCAGGTAGCGCACGAAGGAGCCAGGGGGTACCGTGCTTCCATTCTTTCGGCGTTCCAGCGAAGAGAAGCAGGAACCGAATTCGCAATGCGTTTTCCTTCGAAAGCGTTTGTCTAGTCTCTGGCCGACAGGCTTCGCTCGCAATACGTCGGGCATCGCCTTTGTCTGAATTGTTCTCTTACGGAAAAGTCTAGCTGAGATGTTTTTTTGTCAACACAGGCCGAGCAGAGGGTTTGCGCTACTTCTACTTCTCGACGACCGACACAAGCACTTAATGAATGAATGAATTAAGCATTCGCGGGTCGGCAGGCTTAAACAGTCAATCGAAAATGTTGAATTCACAACACAACACTACCTAGAAAGGGCAACGTCGCTCCTCTGGGTTAATTTTTAGCAGCTGGCTCCGTACTATGTGCGTACTATGTGAAATTTGCATGTCTCGTTGGCTGTCACTTTTATTTAGGATAATTCGGTCGCATCAGCGGAGAAAAAGGTCTCATCTGGTTTGAAAATTCTAACAAAATTTACGCCGGAACCATCTATAGCGATTCCTTAAGTAAATCGAATCCATTAAAATGGTGCTGAATTGCTCAATAATCTGTAAAAGTCGTTGACGAAACATTCGTTCACTATCTATCTATCTATCTATCTATCTATCTATCTATCTATCTATCTATCTATCTATCTATCTATCTATCTATCTATCTATCTATCTATCTATCTATCTATCTATCTATCTATCTATCTATCTATCTATCATTTAAGCGTTTTATGTAAGGTATGTGACAACTTCACGCAATCCACCATGCACTCTAATGCGGAAAAGTGTGGTAATTACAGGAATGCATGTCCGAGCGCAACTTTCTGTTCAGTTATCTGCTTACACGTCACCCCAACGCACAACTGCTCTCTTTTATCCAGGCTCGATCTCTCCCAACGTGATATCGCCGAACGCTGCTCTGACCTTGCGTAATGTGGTCGCATCGAAACACCCGAGTGGACACATATTGCGCGCTAAACGTATACGCCCATGCGTCCCAGTCTTTACTGCGTGGTCTTCTATGCAGCAGAAACCTCATACCCGGCATAAGCCTTGAACCGTGCAGCGACCCACGGCAACGCGTAACGCATAAAAAGGCGACACAGAACGACGAGCGCTAATTGAAACTCGCTTATTCGAAAGCACCGAGCTGACAGGCTCTAGGTGGGTGTCCTTATTCGTACTTGCGCCACCTCCTCTGATGTCAGTGCCTCCCGAATAAAGAAGGTTCACGTCAGTGCTCCGGTCTCGCATCCTATTTTCCTCCATGCGCTCGCTTTGCGGCGACAGTACCAAAGAAAGACAAAAAAACGTATGCGTGTAGGGGAGCGAGCAATGCCCCATCTAATTCGCTCGCCTCGTGTACGTCTCTCTCGCTTCTCTTTCGCGCAGCGGTGTCCGTATTATACTCTTGATTGAAGCTCGCGTGTGCAGTAACCGCAGAACAACGCGAGTTTCGCAAGCGAGCAGGGCTCAACGGTGCCTCTCTTTTCTTTTTTTGAAAGGATGCTGCAACACAAACAACGACTTGGCAGGGGAAGAGAGAGCCGCTAGATCGACATTAGCGCGAAAATGCTTAGCGGTGGCGCTAGAACGAGGAAAATGAAGCGGGGTTGAGGATGAACTACACGGGAAAAAACGAAAACGAGCCGCGCGAAAGTCGCCGTCTTGCGCGTCATGGGCTCTTTCGCACAAGAGCCCAAATTGCCGAGATTCGTAAAAGGGCGGGGAGTGAGGGGGGAAGTCGGGACTTTGGCGGGAACGTGATGAGCTGCAGAAAATGAGACTGCCTTCGTCTGCAAGCTTGCCCTGGCAGGGACGGCTTTGTCCGTGCCCTGCTTGGGCAAGGCACGCGTGGCAGGAAACGCAGCAAAGACGTGCGAGAAACAAACAAACAAAAAAAATGAAAAAAAAAACGAAGCGCCGGGAAAGGTGGGGTAGGGATTTCGTAGGGCGGTAAGAGCCGGGGTGGGTGGGGATGCTAGGCAGTGTACGAAGCATTGCAGACCCCGAGCGCCGCGCCATCGGCGAGAAACACCGAACGAGTCGGCGACGGCAAAATACTGACTCGCGGAGCAAAAAACGAGCGCGAAACTGAGAAATAGGGAGGAAAGGGAGGTGAACGAAATCGTAAGCACGTAGTTGAGGCATAGAAGGGGTGAAGGAGAGGGAGGAGGACGAGACGATGCACACGCGCGCGCAGAAGCGCAGCGCGAACGATCCCGTACAGCCAGCAGCGGGCGCCCGCGTCCCTTTTTTCCCGCGTCCATCCTTACTTGTTTTCCTTTTTTCATACGTATCTCTTTTTCTTTCACTTTCTTTTTCTTTTTGCGGCGGCGAAGCGAAGCGCGTCGACTGGGGCGCAGATGCGCCCGGGCGCCGGCTGCGCGCTTCAGCGAAGAAGCGTTGGCGCGAGCGTCGCCTCCTTCGTCCTCGTGTTTTGGAGCGACGACCAAGAAGACAGAGGGAAATCGGGAGAGGCCTTCGCGAAAGAGGTCCTGCGTTGCTCCCGGTTTCCTTTGTTTTCCCTTTTTCCCGAGCACTCTCCCCAGCTACTTGCCCTCTGGGCTTGTTTTCATTGATGGAGCTCAAGGAAAGGAACGCTAGGTCCGAGGAATGGGGAAGAAGCCGGGACGCTTGTAAGTGACTCCCACGCTGCTTCCCCTCTCCGAGGTCACCCCTGGAGGGACGCAGCTGCGCGGGATATGTCGAAGGAAAAGGAGGAAGTAGAAGGTGCGGGAAGCGGTGTACACCCAGTTGGCCGTGTAGGGATGAGATTGAAGGAAGCTTGAATGAATGGTTTTGACTGAGCAAAATAAAAAGAAGGTAAGGGTGTCATGCCATTCGAAGTCGGGATATTTTAGGAAAAGAAGGAGCTCCGTATATATGGAAAGAAAGGAACCGTAATCGTCTGTAGCTTTCGCGCTGGACGTTGTCGTCAGTAGTTCGAGCAGGAGGGGATCAAAGGGGATCTACGAGAGGCAGGTGATCGGGTCAGGAAGAGCAGGAAAGAGGTAATGAAACACAAGCACTTGGCCGTGATATTGCCGAAAGGACAAAAAAAAGAAAGAATAAGCGTTACAGGGAGAACACTGAGAAGAATCCCGAGAATTCCTTTTCTTCCCTTTGTTTATGTCTCCTTTTTTCAGGCTTATCTACGCAGCTATACGCAGAAGGCCCCACACTGACTGACGAGGCTTCGGAGAAGACGAGGCAAAGCCCGATTTAGGGAGGCCACTAGTGTAACAGTGTGATCGAAGAGAGATAACGCCGGGAGGGAATCAAAATAAGCGCGCATTGACGACGAATCCCGGTGAAATGGCCAGCGCAGCGGTTCTAGACGGCTCGAGCGGAATGGCCGCGGGGAAAGAGGGGAACCCCGAGTACGGGGAAGGCTGCCTGCCGGCCTTCCCCTAGCTCCAATGCCCCGTGTCCCCTTTCTTCCCTCATCGCGCGCCGTAGGGATGCCTCGACGCGGAGAAGCGCTGGGAAGGAGGGGGGGGGGGGGGGCGTTCCGCGCGGCTGACTGCTTCCAAGACGGCTGTCGTCCATGCGGGTCACGGCGCGCAGAGCGTGGGTGGGGGGTTCTCGCTGACCGCGAAACCGTCCGAGCGTGGATATCGGCTCGCGCGGCGAGGTCGTCCCTCGGGACTCATCGGCGCGACAAAGATGGTGAAGGAAGCCTGTGTTATGAAACAGCAGAACGAAGGCTTCTTCCCTTATAAGGGGCTGAGCCTGAGGGAACCGCGGGAACAACTGATACGCTGACGCGGCACACAGTTGGTCATCCGTACTGACGACCTCGAGGAAGGATTGTGGACGGCAACCAACGATCCAGCCAGCGTTGGCAATAACACAAAGAAAAATTGCTTGAGCGATAACTAGCGGAACCGATATATACAATGTTGCGCGGGTTATTACTAGCGTTATATGAGGGAGGAGTGTTCTAGGCAAAATTCTAAAGCGTTAGCGACAGTGTTTCCGTAAAGCTCCTTGGTATAACGTTACCTTGAGCTGGCTGAGTTGATTTCGTTGTGTTAGCAATGTTGATTAAATCAATGGGCATGGCCAGGGCAGCTTCTTACAAATTACAGATTTCGGCGGTGGCGGGAACGTACGCGCTGTGTTTTGGCTATGTTTGTTGGAATGCTAGGCAGGCAAGAAATTGGGAAAGAAGCACCCCCCCCCCCCACTGCACCTCTACCGCCTACTGGCGCTTTCCCTGATTGCAACTGGGAGGTCTGAAACATACATCTTTTTATTGCGATATCAATTATATGGACACTCTCGGCTGCTTTTCGCCGTCATGTCCCGTATATATATATATATATATATATATATATATATATATATATATATATATATATATATATATATATATATATATATATATATATATATATATATATACAAAAGCCACGAAGAAAGTGCGCGCTCGGCGCCCCACTCGTTGGATGCGTTGGCTCCCCAAAACCCCGACTTGCACTTTGGCCTGTAGGGCGTAGTCGCCTTTGCTCGGGCGCGCGCGCGCTTATCTTGGGGTGGGGGGGGATGGGGGGCAGTTTCACGTCGTGTGCTTTTGTCGGAAAGACTGCGTTTAGGTTACAGAGCGCACAAAGGTCAATTCGCTCGCTGCAGAGGCCCCGTTTCCGAAAGAAGCGTGCTGTTGAAACACAGTGAAGTAACAACTGTGACACTTGTTAGTTCGCGCTCGTCCTGTGTATACCTGTGCGTATGTTTCGTGCGTCCTTATCCGCTTGAGCAGTGCGCTCCAAGTTTCGATCTGCTTGCCGTTCTTCACGTGAAATGCCAATTTGTTACTATCACATTCATTGCTTCGCCCTTGCGGTGAAACTGTGACTTTTTTTTTCTATCGCAATGGATCAAAGTGGCATGTTTGGATAATTGCAGTACTTACTGCTACTTGCGGACCTAAGAAAAGAGAAGTATATCTCAGCAGTCACTTAGCACACTAGAGCACACGTTTGTTCACTGTTGCTTTCCCCAACCAGCAACAAAACGCCAGGCATTAGCGCAAGCTTATTTCGTATGACCCACGATATACTATTTTTGAAGTGCGCTTGGGTGTATCACCGACTTGCCGGTACCAGCTTCAGCTTGCTCCGGTAAACATGTTTGCGGCACTTTTGTTTCGCCCTGTCTCGGAGCTTCAGTTGCTTGTTTTATTTTTTTTTCTCGCACGCGAAACAGCCGTCTAGTTCGCGCCTGATGGATTGACGCTAGTTCTAAGAGGTTTCTGCGGCCATTCACTTTAGCCAAGTGCGGCGTGCGTGTGTTTGCCGCGTAGCGCTGTAACGCTGACAAGGTTCGTGTGAGCCCGTAGCTTCCAATTAACTTAATGGGCCCTTCGAGCCTACTTTGCGGCCACGCAGCTTAGCGTGAGCCGAGGATTCTCTTTTCAACCCAAGGGGTCCTGCAGGGTCGCAAGTGCTTGAGGCTCGTTTCAGCTTGATTTTGTCGAGTGTTACACAAGAGAGGTTGACTTTGTAAGACGAAACTGGCAGGCGTGCGTCTGGCAAACAGTTTCAGAAAACGAGAATTGCGCGAAGGACTCGCGTGTGTTTTTCGTCTTTACTTGGCGGTATATACTGAGTATGCTTTGCTTGTTTCTGCTTCTGTTGCCCGTTATATAAGTGTTAGATGTCCGTAGTGTATTAAGAGGGCACCGTTCTTTGTTGTTCATTGCTGAAAAATTTGGCTAAGGTTTAACTTTCGTAGACATAGTTACCACTAGAAAAGAGTATGTTTGGCTTTGCTTTACAAAGACTACCCAGCGGTCGAAATTTTAGTTGGGGTGTTGTAGTTGCGTACGAGTTTACAGCGTACCATAGCGGAGTTACACGCTTTTCATAATCGAAACGCGGCCCTTGCTCGTTTCGCTCTTTCTTTCTCTACGTTGCGTCCGTCAGCTCGTCTTTCCACCTCTCACAGTGCTCGTCCTCACTATGCGAGAAGCAGGAGCAGGGAGCGCACCCACCTGCTAGCAGACAAACAGGTTCTTGTTCGTCTACTCGACAGAGCCTGTTGCTCGCGACATTACCTAATCAGACGGATGCCGTCACGACGGCCACTGGCTTTAGCATAAAGGCACAAAGAGGAGCACGCGAGTGTCTGCTGGTGTTTTACCATCGCCTAGTCACGTGGTACCTCATCGGTGAGCCTCCGAGTGAGCGCAGCCTCGACAGCTCACCTTAGGCTATCACGTGGTGGGACGACACGCTTGCGGCTCTTGCAATATGGCGGCTTCCGCTTCAGCGGCGCAAGGTCATTGCGACGCGATGAATGACCTTGGAAGACGTGACGTAGTAGAGCTCTCACTCTAATAATTTGTTAAATCCGACATCACTTCATCATCCCTTGCTTGTAAATGCGGTAACAATGGCGACAGCTCTAATTGTAGTGCATTCACACAAAATACCGCAATGTAATACCCTGCTTGGGTCTGAAAGTTACGTCAGTGAATAATGAGGATTAACAGACATTCATGCCAGTGACAATATAGGAAAGTTGGCGACATATAGGAAAAGTTAGGATAGTTAACGCCCTATAGGAAAGTACAAGAAAGTTAGCGCCGATCATAGCCTACGGCTGACGAGCACTCCCACGTTTAAATGCACAGATATACCCAATGGAATGGGCAGGGGGGATTACTGCCGCCGTAGCTCAAGTGGGTAGAGCATCGGAATGCGTTATTCGAAAGGTGTCAGGTTCGGTCCCTGCCGGTAGCAAGTTATCTTCTCACCCACTTTAATTTCTTCACATTTACATTACAGTTACTAAAGATAACGTCCCCTACACTTTCCTTGTCATTATTCTCTGTTAGTTCTCATTAATATTGTGTCTTACAAAGAACAACGAGCCATCAGAATTCCCCTTGTCTCGGTCAGTGAAAGTAAGACCGTGGTGGACGGACGAGCGAATCCACGTGTAACAATATATGATTTCATACGCGGCACATGTTCATCTTACAATGTATTTATGATAAGGTAGCTTAAAGACATGTGTCCAAGCAGTGTAGTTACATATCTTCAATGTAGGGTCGCGCGTGCTATCAGATACTGTAGGGACGCCCTGGCTGCAAAACCCGGATAGCTGAATACGGCAACACTCACACGGCGCCTTATGCACTTGCTTAAGACGACTCGAAGGTGACAGCCATCTTCTTGTTCTTTTCAGTTGATTGTATTGGTGGTGCTTATTGTGTGAGCGTGCCTTCGATACCTCGACATATTCTAACAAGCAATCAAGTTTGCCTAGCTTGCTTTTTTTTTCTGATGCTACGCAGGTTCAGGTGTAAAATTTCCAGTCGCTGGCTGGTGTTAAATCCTAACTTATGAAGTGGATCAATATTGTAAGTGGTTTCATTCAGTGACGTTATGTGTACGTTCAAAGAAAAAAAAAGAACCGGGGTTCTGACGCTCTTATCTTGTCGACATCATCCATGACGACGGATGAAGAACTGAAGAATTCTTATTCCTTGCGGGTAAACACCTTATCGCTAGCTGTCCACAGCCACATGAATGACCAGTGCCATAGAGTTTCACAATAATATACTAGAGGGAAATCTGGTGCTATTGTCTATGGGAGCTGCGATGCATGGCGCTTGATGGAAATGATGTGTAGTACGTGAAAGAGCTTCGCTCTTGCGGCTTCGTTTGGCTCAGAGTTGCTTCGGACCGCTTTGTCACAAGCCGAAGTTCAGCATGAAAGGGTTGACGCTTGGGCAAGTTGGTTTGGATTCATTTCGAAATGTTAACAGCGCATAGAAGGTTTAGGAAGGGATGAGACAACAGAGGCAAATTGCCTCTGTTGTCTCGTCCCTTCCTAAACCTTCTATGCGCTGTTAACATTTCGAAATAAAGTTCAGCAATCGTTCAACTTCACGACCTTCGATCTCATCAATTCAAATCAGACCAAGAAATTCACAACGATCCATTCTGTTATCCAAAACAAACGCCAAAACACAACAAAGACAAAGCCACAAGTGCTTTCGAAGCCGCAAGCACGAATATTAGGCAAATCCATGTACTACCAATCATTGCCATCGTAGTTGAACGACCGCAGCGCCGGAGTTCCCTCTAGCAAATATCGTAGGAAATTCTACGGCCAGCGCCATTTCTTCTTTACTCATGAGGCACCAAGAACATGACATTGTAGGGACGCCATACCTTTCGAAATGTTCGTTCACGGAAGCTTACGCAGATGACTGAAAATCGACTGCTTTTGTATCCGATCCACAACTCTTTGCTGTGCTAATACAGGCGTTCTTCTTGATGTTGCGGGAAAACCAGTCGACAATGTTTTTTTACGTGCTGAGCAGAAGGTACATCTGATGACAGATGTGTCTACGCTGACCTCTTCTTCAGCGAACTCGCTAATTGTCTCGTGAAGGCTACTGGTTCACCTTCGACTGGAATGCCCCTAATATGAACAATTGTTAGGCGTTGGTAGTGCTGCAGCTATTTTGTGCCAGAAAACTATTTGAGCGGACTATATCGGCGGTAATCTATGTGACCACCCTCTATGTAATGGACTCTGCCCTTAGGCTGTGCTAATTCTTTATACGCCACACATCGTAAATACTAGGTGTCCCAAATATAACGAAGCACGATTTAAAAGAAGACGAACGTCATTACGCGAAGCACACCTGCTGCATATTTGTCCCAGTATACAGCAGTAGTCGCTACAACTTTCTTAGTTAATAAAATTTTGTAATTAGCCTTAACTAAGTTTCTAACTCGACAAGTACTCACCGAATCATTAAAATGTCAATGAGGCGTATGTTGGCATGGTCAAATGACATCTATCTGCGCAATTTTAAGCAATGTACTAATTACGTGCTCATTTTTTCCACTGACAAAGAAAGCACTCCAAATATGAAAAATGAAAACGTCACAACGCTCCCGCCCGCAAAGGTGGGAGCGTAGTCTTGACTTGCTACCTCACAGTGATCCTGTCTGAAAGCGCTGTTATGTGTTGTGCGCTGCAGTCTAGTCACGTGTCATTTCTCAGATTTCGCGGGCTTTCTTTATTAGCCAAAAAAAAGAAAAAGCGAGCATGCGATTAGTACGTTGTTGAAAATAGCACAGTTAATGTCATTTGAACATGCCTACATTTGCCTCATTGACATTTTAATGACTATTTGTTGAGTTACAATCATATTTAGGACTGAATTAACTAAACCTCATTATCGAAAAAATTGGTAGCGGCTACTACAGTATACTGCGAACAATATGCAGTAGGTCTGCTTTGCGTAACGACGTTCCTCTTTTTTTAAAGTCATGCTGCGTGATATTTGGGACACCCGTGTGCAGAGTGCTCCCCTGTTTTTTTCTTTTTCTTTTTTTCTTCTCTCTCTTTTCACATTCTTTTATTCGGTCTAGTTTTTCTTGCTTTTGGTGTGCGTCTTGAATACTATTACCATGTTGGTGGAATGACCGGCTCTAATGCAGCCTACCTTCCCATGTATTTTTTTTTATATTTAAAGTTTTAAAAATCCGTAAGGCCCGTAAGCTTGACATTATCAACACGATGACCTCGACTTTGGCATCGTTGTTTACTTGTCCCGGCTCAGAGCCCTTCTGAGAGCTTAAATTTCTTACACCAGTCCGATCTTGCCCGAGACCCCGCTTAAGGTCTTCAATGGCCTTGAGTTCTACCGATGTTGCACGACAAAACCTGCCCGTAACTGAAAAGAACAGTAGATAGGGGAAAGAGGGAGAGAAGGAAAGGGATACGAAACAGCTAGTTTAAGAGGCAAGACATGAAAACTGACTTTGGACTCAGTGGACAGATTTAATGGCTTATTCGCCTCTAGCTTTATACAGGAATATGTTGACCCACCTTGCCAGAAGCAAATACGATATTCGGACCTGACTCCGTAGCGAACTGCTGCCGAAGTGCGACTGATGATCATTGTTTTTTCACTTTGCGTGCCGCGATTGATAAACGCGTCAATGTCACGATTCAGACACACGCGGCACTGCAGGCGTTAGGCACAGCGTCTTTTAACCACTGTCAAACTTATAGTCAAATGTAGTTTAAACGAACTTGTTGCTGGGCAGTTGGTACATCTTAACACAACAGGAATAACTGCGCTACCTGACACACACGTAAAACCAGACACACACACAGAAGCGCTTGTGCGTGTGTCTGGTTTTACTTGTGTGTCAGGTAGCGCAGTTATTCCTTTTGCATTTTTATAGTCAAATTTGACTGTATATACACTTACATTTTTTTTACACCACCATTGAAGCTCAAAAATAATAATAAGAGCAAAGTATTCCGCAACACAATTTAGGAATGAATACGTCCTAATGGGTGTCATCCGATGACTATACTTAGAGGGGATGTACTCATTTTGAAAACTCTACGGCTACAATTCACGAATTGCATTATGTTTCTGTAGGGGATTCAGTTAAAATATTAATTTGTGGTAGCTGGCTAATTGAGTCAGTTGCGCGAATCTATCATACTTTAGTACTCCAGCTGAAGGACCCGAGTATTGATAACAGCCAAAAATGAATTTTCAACAATCGGGGACAGCCTACGCACTAGTACTGCGAAAACTGAGGAAGCGGTTGGAGCTAGTGGTGTTGCCCTCACTCTATCCCTCCTCCCTTTTCTCACTTTCCTCCCCCCTCCTTGCTGTACTGTACATGGCAATGCTTGCTCTCCTTGCTATCTCTTTGTTGTGTCTATTTCTTTCTATTTCTCTCCCTGTCTAATTCTTTCCTCTTTTTATCATTTTTTCTCATTCTTTCGTGGCACATTGTACGCACGGCTAGAATAAGCACGACCAAATACTTTCGAGAATTCATAAGTTATTGATAAATTATTTATTGGTTATCGATCGGCTATCGCAAGGCATTGATTTCTATTCAAGGAGCTGCTTCGCACATGCCCGCTTTCAGTGGCGCATATTTGCCGAGTTTTTGCGAAAGCCGGATGCATAACGAAAAGACTAAAGAGCTCCGTTGTTACAGTCAAAAACACCGCACGCTCTCAAAACAAAACCTGAAGATCCCAAAAATAATGACAATTCCCGTGAACGGCATGCTACTCAACAAAGCTCTAAGCGAGGCATATGCCTCTTTTATTTCTAAACTTCGAGCTCTGTTAGAGGAAAAGAGAGACGAAAAAAAAAGAAAAAAAAAACAAAAAAAACAGGAGCCTTGTCGTACGGTTCATAAGCTTTCTTTCTTCCTGATCCCGCTATCTTGAAAGACGGCGTGCGCGCGCCTTATAAATCTGTTGTACCTTCTGGCGTGCAAGTACGAACTTCCAGTTCTTGACTGAAGGGGGAAAGCACAGCAGCACTTAAAAAAAAAAAAAAACATACGAAGAGGACTAACTCACACAGGCTGTCTGTTGGCGCTATTTTGTGTACTTTTTCCATGGCTGTGATTTTCACTAATCCTATTATCTGTGACAGGGAGTAGCCGGCGGTATATAAAAGCGCAAACATCTCCTGAGCTACACATGTCGAAAAAAAGAACAAACCCACGCAGTGAACAGACGGCTACACAGTGCTGGTGATTCGTCGTTTTTTTCCGCGCTACCGCTTTTCCCGCTTGTTCAGTTATGAAGCGACTTCCACTAGGAAACGCATTGATTTAAGTTCGCCAGCGCGATCATTTAAAGAAGCACGAAGAAAAGAAGTGCGCATGTTGGTTGCTTTAGGCGTTTTCTGAGGCTGGATCAGCCAGGCGATCTGTGATGGCAGTGCTCATGGGCATGCGCCCAGGGAGGCAGGGAGGTCGCCTCTCCAATAGGCTAACCTATCGAAGGACGCCAAGTGTGACCTGTTCGTCATTGTTTCAAAATACAGTGTTATGATCATGCAGGTTGACGGTGGTAACGGCGGCCTAGTGCAGGATAGGTCGGCAAACTCACTCTCATGAGTCGACTCACTCAGACTCGACTCAGACTCAGATCGAGCCGTGAGTCTGAGTCCGAGTGAGTCCGGGTGAGTAATATTTTGGTGAGTTTGAGTCCGAGTGAGTCCAGTTGAATAATTTTAATGAGTCTGAGTCCGATGAGTCCGGTTGAGGAAAATTTTGATGAGTCTGAGTCCGAGTCAGCCCTAAGGTCAAAATGTGTTTCTTGAGTGAGCCTGAGTGAGCTCTACACTTTTTGCCGATCTACGGTTCTACTTAAGCTACTTAGCTTTACTATCAGTCTTACGTGTAGGTTCACGTTTATACTCATGCCGACTCACGCATACTTCAAAGTGCCACGTTTATACAGCTCAATATTTATTCATCAGAGGCGAATAGAAAATTCTTTCCCGGAAATTTTCGATTAAAATATTTAATGAAAGTTATCTCTTTCAAAAAAAAAAAGTATTTACTGGATTGGAACCACATCAAGTACGAGATGAAAAGGCGCCAAGTACAGCACCGATTACGTGAGATATTGGTGTTAAAGCATTTAAACCAAGTTCGAAGAAGCCAATTGTACGATAATGGACTCATGAGTCGGCTCACTCAGACTCAGATGGAGCTGTGAGTCTGTGTCTGAGTGAGTCCGGCTGCGAAATATTTTAGTGAGTCTGAGTGTCCGGCTGGGAAAAATTTTAGTGAGTCTGAGTCCAGAGTGAGTCCGGTTGAGGAAAAGTTTGCTGAATCTGAGTCTGAGTGAGTCCCAAGGGCAAAATATATTTCATGAGTGATTCTGAGTGAGCTCCACTTTTTTTGCCGACCTATGAGTGCAGGTGATGTTTCCATTCTAGGAACTGTTCATTTCCCATACACACTGCTGAAAATCCAGGAACCAAAGGCCCGCTATTTTGAGCTGCACGCCATTGCTGAATTTTCGCTTAATTTTTTTTGGCATCCATTCCAAGGATTAAGATTGTTTTTTGTCGGACTCAACCAACCTAGGTAAGGGGGGATAGGGGAGACGGCACTGCAGTGGCACTTCTCCACCCCCCTTCCCCCCTCCTCTAATATGGAACGCTGCGGACGCCTACGGCAATTAAAGACCCTAGATTTTATTGCGATAGCAATTATATGGACACTATCAGCTGTTTTTGCCGCCGGCGTCGGCGTTAACATCGGCGTCGCCGTCATGCCCCGTATATGTATATAAACATATAGAAAAGGCACAAAGAAAAGTAATTATGAAAGTGTTGTCCGACGCGCGGAATCGAACGGGTGACCTCTCGCTCTGCAGCTCGCGGCGTTAACCACTCGGCCACAGAGACGCACGTCCTTCAGCGTACTAACGGCGAGCCATTTATATACATCATTTACCGGGGGCAATATCAGCGTGTTTTCTGCATTATCAGCTAGATGGTGCGAAGGGCGCGCTCGGCGCCCCACTCGTTGCGATGCGTGCGCTGTGTACTTTGCCCGTACGAAGCGTTGTCGCCCGTGCGCGCGCGCTTACTTGTCGTGGGGGCAGTTTGTACGTCGTGTGCTTTCATCGGAAAGGTTGCGTGTAAGTTACAGAGCGAACTAAGTCCCTTCACTCGCTGCAGAGGCCCCTTTTTCGAAACGAGCGCGCTGTTCAAACACAGTGAAGTAACAACTGTGGCAGTTGTTAGTTCGCGCTCGTTTGAGCAGCGCGTGAAGTGTCGAGCTGTGAACGTCGTTAGTTCGCGGTCATCCTGTGTGTGTTCTTTTCGGGCGTTTTTTGTGCTTCTTCATCAGCGCGCTGCATGTTTCGATCTGCTTGCCGTTCTTCGCAGGACATTCCAATTTGTTGCTATCGCACTTCATTGCTTCACCCTTTCGGCGAAAGTGACTTTTTCCCTCATCTTTCTTAAGTACCGAGAACCATTGAAGCACCACCGACGATTCTCATTGGCTAACGCTCGTTTTTGGTAGCCGTGTTCGTCCTAACGCTTTTCGAGAACCTGGTGAAACGCGTCCCCCGCTCACTAATGACGGGGGGATTGGCGGGAGGAGAAAGGCGCTTCGCGTTAGCATATTGTCCGCTGAAACATGCGTGGCTAATGTACTTAGACGTACGTGGCTTTGTAAATCTTCCAAGTTAGGAAGAAAAATGGCGGCGGACGCCGGCTGCGCGTGACAGAGGGCCGTTAGATGAGGCGATTCTCGGTAATTAGGTAAAAGGGAAAAATCTAGGGACTTTATGGCGATACCCTCTACCTCTTTGTCTCTTTCTCTCAGTGTTGATGCGTCTTGTAACAAATGCCTATAACTTCAGTTCTATCACGCCTTGCGCACTAAACTTCACACCCCCCGTTCTAACGGTTTATTTCTCTTCCCAGCAGCCACGCGTAGCCTCCAGGTGATTCCCGCGATACCCTCAACTCTCGCGCACCAACAGGTGTCGCCAAGTGGACGGCTGCTCGGCGTGAACCGGGCGCGCGGCGGTTTCGCGCCGATAAGCGTTGACCGCCATCATCGGCCACCTACGCAACGCCCCTCCGTCCTTTCTTTCGCAAACGTACGACCGGGGGCGCTCATAAACACACGCTCGACAGCGACGATAGAGTCAGAAGGAAAGAGAGAAAGGGATTTCGGTGCGCGCGGAGCGGCAGGCGTCGCCGCAGAAATCCGTATTTACCGAACCCCTCTCCCTCTTTCGCCGGCTGCGACGCCGAAGCCAGAAGCTTCGCTCGCTTGGCTGCGTGCTCGACGGAGATAAGAGACAGCCACGCGGCGCCCAAAACCTCGGCTCTCTCTGTGTGAGGAAGAGAGAGTGGTAGAGTCGAGAGAGAGAGAGGGCGAGAAAGCGAAGCTCCACGCATCTGCTGCTTGCTCGCTCGCAGAGGAAATCGCGGTTCTGCTTGTTTTCTTTGACGTCGCGAAGAGGCGGCTGCAGCTCACCCGCACACGGGCAGTGCAAATGACTCCGGCTCCCACTCGCCCTCACCTCCTCCCCCTTTTATTTCTCGCAACATCGCGGCGCGCCATCTAGCGAGAACCAAAACCGGTTCCGTTTCACCAGGAAATCTGGCCCGCTTTCAACTCTTACGTTATCCCGTCTATGTTTTGTTTTCCTCCACGTCTACTCTCCTACCACAGACGCTGAAGCACATTCTGTGGAAGGGGGGGGAGGGGGATGAGGAGGAAGGGTTGGCTGCAGCTAACTCACAGGAAATGACGCGGATGGAAAGGTCTCTCCGTTTCGATGTACAAAGCGAAACTTCGTCTCATCCATAAAGTGTGGTGTGCCGAGGACTCGTCGGTATCTCGTAGAGCTTTTTTTTTTTTTTTTTGAGACGAGAACGCTTTGTCGTTAGCCTTAATTGTCGTGAACTCCGATGGAAAACCCTTAAATCCGACCTTTGTTATCGCAGTGTCGTAGCAAAAGTACTGGAGAAAAGCGGGTGACGAAGGAAAAAGAAAAAAAAATGAAACGGGGATTGAAGCGCGGCGCTCCTGTCCATATCGATGGCTTGCAGCTCGACGGGCACATCAAAAGAGGCGCGTCAGCGCAAGGACGATTTAGTGATGGGCAACAAAAACTCAATAGAGAACAAAAGCAGTAGTCAGGTATTAGTTACGATGTCGTCGCAAGTGCTTCGTGTAGATAAGACCATCGCGTCATCACGACGCTCCAAGGCGTACTTTAAGAATTCAGTGGTTTACTTCAGACATTTAATCCGTTCATTTTTTTTTTCTTATGTGTATCTCTATTTTTTTTTTTTTGGCGTCGATGCTCGGAGGTGATAAATTAAGATTATTCTTAAGTTCTTTAAACTCCGAGGTTTTACGCTTCAAAATTACAATTACAATTAAACATCGATATGATGAACTCGGTAAATACGGCAATTCACTTCGTTATATCGAAGCTTCGTTAGATTAAAAGTCAGCTTCCTAAACAAAGTATAGTCGTCAGAGGCTTCTTTTTCTTGCACGGGAAGAGCCGGGAGAATGTTTTAACAACATGACAGTGCAAAAATATGGCTGATCCCTCCGCCATGGGAATCTTTATAGCACGAAAGTGAAACGTGTCTTCACACAAGTAGTTTATTCTTTACAGTACATTGACATATGAGAGCTTGTACAATATCTATTGGTGTTTTGAAGATATAGCACCGCTTGATGTGGACACGCCGACGCTGACGCGTAGTGGCGCATCTCTGTCCCGACGACTAACACCCATGATCATGATTTCACCCTTACAGTAGCTGAAGTTTTAACATATACCTGGACACAACATATGGTAAATCCTTCGCGAAGATGGCATCAACAAGCCCATCATAAACGAAAGTACTCTATATGTACTCCTTGAAAGCGTCGTGAAATGCGAAGAGAAACGCGACGCGCGTCGTGTCTCCCCTCTAGCCTGGCCGTGACTTCTCACAAGGCGAGCGGGAAACGTTGTGCGTATATGAGCGTGTGAGAGCTATTTTTAAGATGGATGGATGCTATTAGCGAGGCTTGGGCTAAAGCCACCAACTCGCGGCGTGTTTAAGCATTGACAAAATAACACTATTCCTATTGGAAACGCGCGAAGTGTCACGGTCGTAGCAACGGCACGTTGCCGGGACTAATCGTGGAGGCCATGCATTACTTCACCTTAACGCTTCCAGTCGGTGACACCACCCCACGAACCAAGAGCACTGCGAGAGCAAAGTGTGAAAGACAAAAGGCACTTTCGTGTAGCCTCCTTGTATTTCACGGTAGATCACTGGGTTGAACGCCCGCGAGGTCGTGGGTTCGATTCCTGTCAAGGGTACTTTTTCTTCTAGATTTTTGCTTTGCCATCTTATCTCATTCATTTCGCTGACGTATTTCCGTGAAGGAAATACGTCATGAAAGTCTTGGTAGACCGTGGCATAAAACACTTTCGTGTTAAAAGCTGATTTCAGTAGCATAGAAAAACCGCGGCTTGATGCTGCACCGACGAAGAAGTCCCCCTTCAAGGTGACCGAACGTCACGGGTGAACCTGAAGGAAATGCAGGAACAATGCACTGTACTGCGTGTCCCAGCAAAATTTTCAATTCATTTTCCGAGTTTTCCGCTGGGGTGGCACTGTAACTTCTTTATGATGAAATCACGAATAGCATGCTTCGCTATATTGAGGTTCGAAATGCATGGTGTTCTATGTGCATGAAGTCGTAAAAAGTAAAATACTTCTCTATATGTAGAATTTAGTTATAGAGAAGTTTCATATGACGAGATTTAGCTATAGTTATGAGACATGCCGTGGTGGGGAACTTTGTATTAATATTTTGTGACTACCTAGGTTCCTTAACGCGCACCTAAATCTAAACAGACGCGTTTTTGCATTTCGCACCCATTTAAATGCGGTCGCCGTGAAAGGGGATCGAACCGACACCCTCATACTTCCTGACGCCATACTTTATCCCCTAAGCCACCTTTACAGTAGATAGTAGGTGATACTGAACTTTATGGCCTCTCTACTCATATAGTTCTTCGTAATGTGATGCTATTGAACCCATTTATAACAGTATTCAAGTGCCACGATGATTTCGTTGTTATAACCGACAAGTGATATAAACGGGTCGTAGGAAAAAAAGAATAAGGGGACGGCAGGCTGTTGTGACAAAACTATAATAACGTATTGAATATGCCAATGCAAACTGGTAATAAGGAAGACTAAGAAGAATAAGGCCAAAGGTCGTTTTTTCCGGAAATGCTTGAAAATTCTGACGGTTTCGTGGCACTGCCACATGTCAGATGGTGTCACTGTGGAAGAGCGTCTAAAATTTCAGACACTGAAATCTTCGAAACCCAATTTTTCGGGCATTGTCCGCAAATCGCAGGTCCGAAACTATTAATTCACGTCTCCTCCGCTGTCGCGTTGATCATCTCGCAGGCTTGAACAAGCGCCTTCGCGAGTCAATCCGTTTGCAGCAGTAGCGGTTCACAAAAGTCAGCTTTCCCGCAATGGAATAATGTTATAAGACAAAGCATAACAAAAATTCGAAAGGGCTACTGTCACTACTCGAGTGGGGCGAAATCTCGATGGATAAGCACCGGAAAAGCACGTAGGCGGGAATGCGGCAGGCAGCAAACACGTTGATACGACTTCATATCTGACAACCCTATCATGATAAGCATCTCCAGCTTACTGCTCGGAAGTGCATGTGGCCAAACGCAGTTGAAAACCTACTGCACGCTTTTAACATGCGACAACCCAAGCGTTTCGCTGGAGCCGTTCACTGCTGCCTCTTAGTGAGATGCTTAGTAAGAAAAACTGTGAGGCGCGCACATATCATCATGTGGTTTGTTTGTGCTATAAGAGCTTCTTTCCACTGTGGAATAAATTAGTTTGAAGATGGCGCCCATACTCTTCTCCTTTTGTGTTATGTGTCCTCGTTCAATTTGCGCCAAAAGTATCCTCAGTTATGAACCAGTACCAGCTAGCTGAAACCGGAATTTTGCTAGCATTAATAATTGCACACGGCAACTATACATTAGTACTTTCACATAACACCGCCAACGCGTGTACGTCGGTAAATGAAGTTTTCGCCTTCCATTTCTCGTCGGAAAGGCTGCCGTAAGCCGCGGGTAGTTAAGCATCCGTCCTCGTGACTCGTAGCACAGCGAAATAAATAAAGACAGGTTTCATCTTCACACAACGCGCAGACACGAAGACACAATGAATGACTTACGAGATGTCAATTTTTCCTTGTGTCATCGTGTGTCGGAGCTGTTTACAGAGGGAGCTGACGAGCTAATCCGAAATGCCACTTTTCAAAAGAAAGGTAGCCCTAGGCAAAAAAAAAAAAAAGCGGGACGTTTGTACTAAGTTGAGCAAAAGTTGGCACAGTGAAGCTGGTTCATCCTCAGCTGGTTGTGCTGCAGCACGGCAATCAATACGCCGGCAACGATTGGATCCAGCGTGCTTGACAGAAGAAGCCGCAGCCAAGAGACGACAACGGGCGGTTTCGGAGTACGCGCAAAGCTTGACAATCTGAATGTGTTGAAATCGCTGTCGCTGAGCCACAGTGTAAGAAAGTGTGGTGGTTACTACGGTTGACGGCTCGGCGACGGCTTGGCTTTTTGTTAACACAGTTTGGCGCACAGCTTTGGCGGTTGCTATGGCAACGGCTCAGAAGGGGTCATTTGTTAACGGACGTCTTAGTGCCCGATTTAACAGCTTCGTTGTTAAAAGAGAACCTACAAAAAAGAAAAAAAATTTTGTTAACAACATAACAATAATAGTAAGCTATTTCAAAGACTTTATACCCATGCAACCAAAGGAGAGTGAAGTAGGTAGGAAAAAGCAAGGAGGTTTAAGAAGCAGGTGCACCAGGCAGGTTCCCCCTTCATTACAGACCGTAGCGGTGGTCAAGTGGTTACACGGCCATCTTCGAATGCTGGAAGTACTGGGTTCGACTCCCAGTGTCTGCCGCGCACCCACCGGTTTTTCTAATCAGGCGAGAAGGTACCCCCGTCTGCCTGGCGCTCGGCATCGTGTGTGCTCATTTGTCTAGAAAGTGGGCGCTCCTTTCCTCTACGTCGAGCCGCGCCCTCCTATGGGCTTGCAGAAAAATGCGTATATTGTATCCTCAAAACCACTACTACTATATACTATTCCGTTACCCTAATAATGGTTGGGGTTTAATGTCCCAAAACCACGATATGATCTTAAGAGACGGAAAACATAAAACTGCGCCTAGATGCAGGACACAAGAAGGAAGAAGTGGACGGGACAAGTTTGAATTTCACCTGTGAACTCCCCGAGATCTCCTGTTTACAGTTTTTAGACCTGAATTTATTTTTTTTTTCATGATGAAGACCACTTATGTTGGGCATGCCTTCCTAGGTGAAACAAGGCTCTTTTACCCCACGATTCATGTCCATCTAAGCTTGTTAAGCGAGGAATCACATCCTCGTGCCTGAGATCATCCCTTCTTAAGTCTTGTCCGCACATGGTTCAGTTCAGTTTTGACAGTCAGGTGGATAGGCTTCGTATGCCGGATTTCCTCCCACTCTTCTCAAGGTTGTCGCGGAATCGTTGTTGAAGACCCTTAGGGTCAACACAAAGAAGCAAGAGCTCGAGGAAAGCAAGAGGCGGAAGTTTGAGAGTTCTTCCTTATATGCACAAAATCTCGCACGGCCTGAAGAGAGGGGAAATAAATTTGATGTGAATTTTCGCTTTTAGAGCTACCGCGGCTCACATCCTTTGGGACTGTAGCGTAAACCCGAGAGAAGCCATGAAGACGACGATCCCGCCGCAGCTGAGGCTGCAACGAGGATCTACGATCAAGACACACAACTCAAGGCCGTCCAGCAGGTCTCGGCAGCTCTAGAGAGGCAGCGACCGAGCGAAACCGAGGAGAAGGGGGCAGCACCCTCAGGAAGGGGGGCGGCGGCCCTCTCGGACCCGCGGAGGTAGCCAGGGAGCAAGACCTCGAGGCACAACGCACGAGGCTGACGTAAAGGCCGCGTCGCGATGAAAGCTCGTCCTCCCTGCGAGGAGGGAGCCTAATCGTCTCTGCGGCGTTCTAAATGAAGTTAATTCTCTCTCTCTCTCTGCACTTTATAAATTGTCCCGTCTCAGCTCAAAAACCAGCAACTACAAAAGATATCGAAAGAAAGAAGGCTGTGGAATCGCTCACAGAAATATGTATGTGCCCTGCAAAACGGAAGTTGTCTACGAGGTCTCACTTAGCTGTGGTTCAGTATATGTCGGGCAGACGGGACGCTGCATTAATAAGCGTCTGCGGGAGCACAGCTATTCTCTCACTCAACACACTGGGATGCACCTGCCTAGGCATTGCCAGTTTTGTAAAACGACAGGAAAAGGAAAATGCATGCCGCTTTTCAGGCAGACCAAGATACTCGGCGTGCAAAAGACAGAAAGGTCACGCGGAAAAAATCGAAGCCTTGCATATTATACGATACTGGCCTGATAAGTGTGTCAGTGAAGCTTCTTTACACCTTTGCAAGAAAGAAGTTGAATTTCTTGTTTGTGAAGTTGTCATATACGATGTACGGATATGTTTGATGGTGCGCATGCGCTTTGCTGTTGTGGGAAAGAGGTGTCATCCAAATAAATCAGTTGTTAGTCCGCGCTGGTCCCGTCCACTTCTTCTATTTGGTGTCCTGTATCTAGGCGTAGTTTTATGTTTTCCATGCCTTACCAACCAGCTCCCCACCGTACGCTCCTTCAGTATACGCTTCTTAAGAGACACCGCAATGGCGGGTTCCGGAAATTTCAACTACCTGGGGTTGTTTAACGTGCAACTAAATCTTTGTACACGGCCTCTGGCATTCTCACCTCTATTGAAATGGCGGCCGCCGCGGCCGCAATTCGATACCGGGACTTTCGGTTCAGCAGTCGAGCCCCATAAGCCCTTCACTACCGTTGCGGGTAAAAAGGAAAAGAAGAAAAATATTTTTAACATGAAAGTGTTTTATGCCGGCGTGCACCACTGCTCCACTGACGTATTTCCGTCACGGATATGACGCTGTAAAATATATACTAAGAGATGGCAAAGAAAAAACTAGCAGAAAAAATTCCGACGCTGGGAGTCGAACCTATACGACCTCTTGCTCCTTCAGCGCACAGCGCCAACCGACTCCGCTACAAGGAGTACGCTCTCCAGTTTGCTAACGGCGAGCTATTTATATACACCATTTACCGCTGGCGGTACTCGGAGATCGCCGATTTCAGCGTGTTCTTGTTATCACTGGCAAGATGGCGCGAAGGGTCCGGAGGGCGCGCTTTAAACATCGTCGCCCCGCCCGTTGCGATGTGCGTTCGCCTCAACAGGGCATGGTCGCTCGTGCGCCCGCGCCTATCTCGCGATCGTGGTGGTTTGTACATCTTCGGCTAGCAACGCAAGTGTGCGTTGAAGTTACAGAGAGCACGAAGGTCACTTCGCTCGCTGCAGCGGCCGCGCTTCTGAAAGGAGCGCGCTGCTCACACACAGGTAACAATTGTGACAATCGTTAGTTCGCGCTCGTCTTGTGTATACTTGTGCGTTCGTTCCCTGCGTCCTTCTTTGTGTTTGAGCAGAGCGCTTCAAGTATCGAGCTGTGACAGTTGTTAGTTCGCGCTCGTCCTGTGTATGTTCTTTTCGTACGTCCTTCCTGGTTCAGGAACCCGCTGCAAGTGTCGAGCTGCTTGCCGTTCTTGGCGTGTCATTACACTTTGTTGCTATAGCATTCATTCCTTCGACCTTATGGCGAAAAATTGCACAATAAACGCTGAACTACCTCTGTGAAGACACGTTTCACTTTCGTGTTATACCGATTCTTATGACAGAGGGATCAGTGGTTTTTTTTTTTTTTTTTTTTTTTTTTTTTTTTTTTTTTTTTTTTTTTTAATATTGATTGCTCTGGTCTCTCGCACCAAAAACACGATATTCATGATTACGAGGTACGCAGTAGTGGCAGAGTCTGGATTAATCTCGGCCATCTGTCCGCCTCGGTGACACAGTGGCCACTGTGCTCGACAGCTGACCTGAAAGACGCGGGTTCGATCCCGGCCGAGGTGGTCGCATGTCGATAGAGGCGAAATTCTGGAGGCCCGTGCACTGCGCGATGCCAATGCGCGTTGAAGAAAACCAGATGGTAGAACTTTGCGGAGCCCTCCGCTACTGCGTGTCCCATAATCATATTGTGGTTTTGGCACTTTAAACACCAGCAGTCATAAATCTCGACCGCCTGAGCTCTTTAACAAGCAGCAAAAGTAAGCACCTTGCTGTTCCTAATTCATTTAGCCCCCCATATAAATGTGGCCGCCGTGGCCCGGTACAATGCTTTCGAGCACGAATTCTTCCCCCCTGAAATTACTTTGCATTCGTTTGTGGCGGTAATTGTGCTAAATATTGTTATCTATATTTGTTTTCTATAAAGAATTCTTACTGTAGTGCCGGCTTAAATAATTATGTTGCACTGAAAGGTATGCAACCTAACACAACACCATTAAAACTTATGTTTCACTGATGAGCAGCAACAAGATGTTTTCCTAGGTATACCGAGCGGTTGTCGCCAATCAGTACTTTGCATCTCTGCACGTTGCTCAATGTATACCAATCGTGTAATTTCTTATTGGTCTTGTAGCGCCTTTTTATATCCCAGTATTGCTGCGATTTGAGATCACATTGCGTTGTAAGCCAACAAACAAACAAGCAAACAAACACACAAACAAACTAACAAACCATGAAAATGAATCGCACGCTCCTCCCTATAAGCAATATTTCGTTTGCATAGACGCGACATTCCTTGCGCCAGCGCTCGATTGCCAGACGTGCACGTCCAAAACACCGAGGCGGCGTACTTGGACGATCGGTAGAACGCGCTCAGAATGAAAATAACGAGGGTAAAAAGAAACAGCAGAAACTATTCGCTACGTTTGCGACAGATGCCTGCGATGCCGACACGGCTGCGTTCAATGGCCATCAATAGAGGCTACAACACCCGAAACCGGACGGGTCGCACGTATTCCGAAATGACGCACGTGAGGCGCGCGCGCACACACGCACTCGCAGCAACGCACACGCACACGCACACACACAAACACACACACACACACACACACACACACACACACACACACACACACACACACACACACACACGTACACAACTGTATATGAAAAAAATGAAAACATGGTTGATCCCACCGCCATAGACATTGGTACAACACGACAGGGAAACGTGTCTTCACAGAAGTAGTTGATTGTTCATTGTGCATTGATATATAAGAGCTTGCGCAATGTCTAGCGGTGCATGTAGGGACTATAGCACACTTTGACGTGGATGAACCCACATTGACGCCTGGCGGCGCGTTTCCATACTGACAACTAACGCCCATGATCATGCTTAAACCATTGTGGTAGCTGAAGTAGTTAGCATACCTGGACACAGCATATGGTGAATCCCACGCAAAGATGGCATCAAAAAGCATATAATGGACGTTGACGCTTGATATACACTCGTTCCGAGCGTCGTCATTTCGGGAGGGGCACCTCCTTGAAATGGTCATTTTTCGCTCTCTATGCCATGGCGAAAAAAAAGTTCGGGGGGGGGGGGGGGGCGTGCCCGCTGTGCCACCCCCTGGCTACGCCACTGGTGTCTCGCTCTGAACCAGGGCACTCATCCGCGTGACATTCACCCGTCGACGCCGTTGTATTTTTTGCGGCACTTAATGCAGTACTTTTCTTAGTCGGTACACTCGCACTCGAAGCAGGAGCCAGCTTAGAAGCATCATTAGTGCATGTAGAAGTTTTCGGCAATAATGCATCTAGAGCTTCCGTTGCGCTTAGATTACGGAGGCGTTCCGTGTCGGCGCTCGTTAGTCATGTTGCAGTGCTTCAATCCTTCCAGACGGCGACACGTTCCCCACCATACAAGAGCACTGCGAAAGGGAGACGGTGTGAGAGATATAAGGCGCGTTTGTAAAGCTCCGTGCATGTGTTTCGGTAGCGCAGTGGGAGCAGCGACCGGCATCAATCGTCGCCGGTCGAGAGGTTGTCGGTTTGACGCCCAGCAGGGACAAAACTTTTTCTTCTGTTTTTTCTTAGCATTCTGTACGTGTGCATATTGTCGACGTCATTTCTGTGACGGAAATGATGTGAGCGAGGTCTTGGTGGAACCCGGCATGAAACACTTTCGGGTGAAGAAAGAAAGCGTAACGGTGAAAATCGAGGAAAGGAAAACAAGAGCAGTCACTCGCCTAGATGCAATGAAGATGAAAAAAAAACGCCGGGCCTGCGCGGAACGCGCAGCACAGTCACAGCGAAAGCTGGAAAGAGCGGCCATTTCTAGAGCCTTTTTTTAACACTCTTGGGACAACTACTACAAGCACACTTGCATGGTACCCCCTATGCCATAAATTATCATAATTTTTCTGTAGCGGGGAAGCGTCCACTATGCCATTATTCGTCATTTTTCGGAAAAGCGAGGTACCCGCTACACCACTGTAACGCATTATGTGCAGTTTCTTGATGCTGTGCTGACGACGATGAAGAATTATGCCTGAGGCTTTTGTAATGAGTTTGCGCATTCAACGACCTACTCGTTACGCTATTCGCATTGTGTGACGTCTGGTTGTTACTTTACTGTTCTAAAACGCTTTATTACACATGTTAACGCGATTCCTTACCCGACATGAAGCCCTGCATAGGGTCAGTTTGCAATGCAGTTTCAAGCACCGGCGTAGCTCAGTGGTAGAGTGCCGGGATGCCACACGAGGGCCTGGGTTCGATTCCCATTGTGTCATAGGTACTTTTTATTTTAGGAGCGAAGCTCCTTAGGCGCGCATTCCCCGCCGTCGCCGTTGAAGCTCGCTGCAACATAGATGCGGCGCCGGCGCAAAAAGACAATGAAACGCCGCGCGCGCCAGACGCCGAGCGGTTTGGTTCTTGCGCACCAGAAATTCGAGGTTAAAATAAAAGAAATAAGCTCTGTGCACAACTGGCTATAATGGTCGTCTTAACTTTCACCACCTCTATCGTGGATTGTGAAATGGACAACCGTAATTCTAGCGCACTACGGGCGCTTTCTCGAAGGTAGTAGCAGATGCTCTCCCCACCCGGCGCCGGCGCAAAAAAAAACAAAAAAAAAAGAAAGAAAGGCGCGCGCGGCGTTCGGCGCGCGTTGCGCAAAGAACGAGGTGCGCCGCGCAAAAACATTTAGCGTTTCGCGTTAATAAACGACAATAAAATTAATCGAAAACCATGTTTCTACATATATAAAAAACGTACATACTCGTTTGCGTCCCATTTCTAAGGAGCTTCGCTCATGGGTTGTATTCGTACACAGAACAACTGCTAGTTTTCATTCATTCACTGCTACGGCTATCAGTGCTGCTTTTGTCTGAACCCGCCCTTTCCTTTGTGAGGGAATTGTAGCAGAGAGTTTCACAGCACCATTCTAAGCAGGATCTTGATCTGGTAATCGTTAGCTTAAAGGAAGAAATTGAGAGTTCATTTCTTTTGTTTAGATACCTTTTATTGCGCATGTTTCTGGTAAAGCTAAACGTGTGGGGTTCTCAACTCTATAATGGAACTAGACCGACCACAGAGGCTTTTCAATGTGACTGCAGGTAGGTGTTATTTGGCAATCTGGCTCCATTTGCAGTGTCGGTCTGACGTTGCTGGTGTGTTTACGGCTCTACTTTCAAGGGACAGCCCTCAGCTTTCCCATATTGTACTGGAAATCGTTGAACATTTCTTTTAAAAACATTTCTGTGAATCACACTAACCTTCTCGGCAAGAATGCTTACCGCTGTCCCATAGTACGTCGCGCTTAACACCTTAAATTGTTGCAGATTTGTTCTAAACAAATCAACACACCGCGACGGACAGGTTACTACTCTCTCACGATCGTTTGTATAGTTCGTAAAAACAATATTATAATGCAGAAGTCGCAGTTGACTAATTTTGACATCATCAATCCCTACCGACGAAAAGGGCAATTTTTCATCCGCTTCAGTTCATCCAATTTACGTCACAATCAGAACACTACAGTTAAGGACAAAATTGAACGTCCCCCCATGCTTTTCCTGGCCTATGAATGAACGAATGCGAAACTCACAGCGCACTTTAGGCATTCGCCTAAGTCGACTCGAAGGCGCAAGCCACCAGTTATTGCTCAGATCTTGGGCGTCCGTTCCTTTGTTTAGAGGCGTCGTCGTTGTCGATGTAACCGATAAAGTGAACGAGGATGAAAGAGAGCGAAAGAGAGACTGCCCCAAGGAGTTTTCCACCATCATAGCCAGCGAGCCGCTGTGTTAGAGTCTCCAATGCCTCATGCCTGCTCGCGCTTTTTGTGACAACGCAAGGCATCCCTCCCACACAGGGGCACGAAAAGTAGGTTGCCCTGCGAGGTTTGGCAGAAGGAGACGTGCGTTGGTCGAAGGGACCCATTGTGTGTGGAACGCCCTGGCGGACTCTTAAGGGCCCTCCATAGTCCGGCGCAGCGTTCGCGCTAGCCAGAGGTGGTGGAAGTTGGGTGCGCCAAAGTTACCACGCTACGTTGACGCGAAAATCGAACGTTCTACACTCCCACTCACGCCGCACAGCGTCGCATTGACGCATGCGCATTTGCTCAAGTTATCGCAAAATAAATACACCTAAACAGTGGCGCTCAAAATTCGCATGAAGCGGTGTCGTAATCCTTGGTCACTTTTTTATTTAATTTTTTTCTTATTTCGCGCGATAGTGGTTACGGACACCGGCGGCGGCGGACAACTACGGCGTAAAAACGGCCCTTGTTGTGATCTCATAATAGCTTTCGCCGTAAAACAAAGGCCGTGCGTTAATAACGCATCGAACATCTTTCGTGCTCGACATTCGCGACATCTTTGAGGCTCGACACGTTTAATTCACGACATCTGTAGGACACGACACATTTAGCCATGGTAATAGCAAAAGACACATTCACGCACACATAAAGAAAGGAGCAAAAGAAAAGCGCTAGACTGCAACAGTCTTTATGTGCCCGTGAATGCGTCTCTGTGCGCCGCTTCAACAATATCAAGGACACGAAGAGGGCTGCAGTCGATCATCTAACAAGCCTCTTCTCTGCTTACTGAGCTACGCGCTTTGAACGCTGTCACGCACTCTACAGCGCTGTCCGCCGTGCTGTTGATGCAAACGAGGCACATGCAGCTCGCTGTGGCTCCGTGAAATCGCCGCAATGACCGGTATAACACGTTAACCCTCGCACGCCACACGAAAGCGAGACGCGTGTGCCACCAGTCACGCCATCTAGCGAAAAAGCAGTGCTAGATAAACACGGACATTTTCTCCGTGTTTATTTAGCGCTGCATTTTCTAGAAGGCAGGACAAGCGCTGACTGTTATTAGTTGGTTGGGATCAAACGCATTTGAAAGAGGTTCAGGGGGGAGAGGGAACCTCTGGTTTCGTATGCTCCCCAAGTGACCTAAAAAGTAGCGTGACTTTGTTAGAAAGACAGAAAAGAATTCGTGGTATTGAAACCATGAAACAGTGGTTCCGCACTGGTACAATTAAGGATCATACAGCACGCAAGGTTTACGGTGCTTTTTTCGTGGTCGGCAAAGGGGACACTTATATGAACACTCCTTCGACAGCCCATACCGACAAGTTTAGCCATTTTCGTTAATAAGCACAATTGGTTTCAACATAACCATTTCTTTCGTTTTGTTTTTCTTTTAGTCACTTGACATATGCGCGGCCACAAGTTATTTGAAGCATTCCCCCTCCTTATTTTAACCCGTTTCAAAGCTATACGTATGTTTGTGATCACAAAAAGCAAGAAAGAGAGAGAAATAAATAAATAAAGAAAACACGTAGTCGGTGCGCAGTAGCAAAACTTCACTACGGATAACCGGACTTTCACCGAGGGTGTACACGTGGCCGCGTGTTCTCGTGCGGCAGCCCTGCTTGATGTGTTTGTCGCTTAACTACTACGAATACTTCGTCATAGCTAATATATTTTTACCACTGTCGCAACTATTGTAGTCATAAAGCGAGCATAGAGGCGCCAAAAGGCCATTGAATGTTGTGCTGTAACTCTCCAAGAGGTCGCGCGTGCGTATACATCCATACATACATACATACATACATACATACATACATACATACATACATACACCAGCCACACTAACTGCATTTAGGAAAGAATTGTAAACTTAAGGGCTCGTTTGCTTTGTTAAACACAGTATTAATGAGTACTAACAGACAAAGATGCCAAGGAAAGTACAGGGGAAGCTATTAGAAGTAATTGTAATGTAAATGTGAAGAAAGGAAAGTGGACGAAAAGATAACTTGCCACCGGCAGGGACCGAACCTGCGACCTTCGAATAACGCGTCCGATGCTCTACCACTGAGCTACGGTGGCGGTCATCCCTCCGTCCACTTTATAGGGTATATATGTGTACTTAAACGTGCAAGAGGGTGCCAAATATCTTTTCGTCCACTTTCCTTTCTTCACAGTTACATTACAATTACTTCTAATAGCTTCCCGTCTACTTTCCTTGGCATCTTTGTCTGTTAGTTCTCATTAATACTGTGACTAACTGCATTTGGAGCACATAGAACATTCGCGCACCCTGACCTTCACCAGCCTCGTGAGGCAATCGTGTCATTAAAGACATTTTCGCTCGGAATGTCTCAAACCTCGTTTTCTTCCAATACGGAGTTATCAGTCTTTGGCCTGCTTCCCTCCTGGCTCGCTTCCAGCGATTCTCAGACGCGCAGGGCGGCTTCGTTTGCACTTGGACACACTCCCAGCCGCACTCGCACTTCTACAGCAGCGATAGAACAGCGTGAAAAAAGCGTTAAAGAAAAGCGCTTAGTAAGCGAACACGTCATCAGCGGGCAGAGAACAGACCGTTTTCTCCAGCAGCAAGAGGGTGCCAAATAGCTCCGCGCGCCTGGCACTTATTTCCTCAGCCTTCTCGCGATAGTCGAGAGTAAGAGAAAAAAAACGGAGAGGAGGAAGAGGCGTGCTTTCCTATAACGCAATCTCGCCCCTTTTTGTTCATCGTTCAAGAGACTGCGGAGCGTTTCAACGAGCGTCGATTACAGAGCTCCGAGAGAACTCCTGGAGTCTGCGGTTCTTCAAACTCCCGAGTCTTCCCGCCGTATATAGGCTACTGCGAGCTGTTCCTTGCTCCCTGTTCCGGCGATTCGATTACCCTGAACGGCTTGCTTGCGCAAGAACCTTCCTAACTCCAGCACAACGCACGCTGCAAGCCGGGAGAAACGGCCTATGGGCGTTGTTGCCGCTGCTAACGGCGTTAAATGAATGGCAGCAGGGAGCGGGCTTTCATCCGTACAAAGACTCAGTCGGGCTGCGCGCCGACCCGGCGGTGTTTGCGCTCGCAGTTTCCCCCGGCACGAGTCAGAGTCAACAATAGCCGAAGTCAGAGAACGGGTGGTAGGAAGAGACGAACTGTGCTCGAACGCGGCGCCACAATATTTCGTGCGTAGTATGTGCGGGATAAACTTGTCTTTTCGTATATACCTCGTTACTTAAAGGACATTCACAAGTTCTGTTTGTAGGAACATGTGGTGGTACGGAATGAAGACGTCTATGTTTCGCACATAAAACGAAACATAATTGTGAAACACAAGACCATGAGTTTTCTTGTACCTGATTCAATGAAACAGGCCCTATGAAAAGAGTAGTAGAAACATTACATCTTTGTAGTCGATAACATGTGCATTGAAATAACCCTGTGACAAAACAATAACAAAAAAAAAAGAAAAATATGTTGGGACCACAGCCTTCTTAGTACCAACCATATCGTAGTTTGTTCTCAGTATCGAATGAGTCGGTTCTTGTGTGCGACCCTCTTGTTGCAGTTCATAAATGCAATCTGGTAAATTAGATTGCATGGCACGTGCTCACATCTGGGTCTCCATAGAGTATGCGGATATAGTAGGTTTCTGCAGTTCGTTAAGTTTAAAAGGATTTGTGGAGTATTGAAACCCATAAAAATATAAGTTTGAGTCTTTTGTTACATTTCCAAATTTTCGCTTTTGATTATGGATAGCCGCGTCATCTGGTGGTACTTGTCATTAAATGATGAAAAGATGGAAGGCGCTTAAGCTTCGCCTTATGAGTAGAACGCGATAGCCTTATCGGGCTCCGTTCGCGTTGCCTTCTCAATTAGTAGCCTCGCTTGACTTTTTGGTTGACACCTCAACCTTTGCCGCAGGGAAAGGAACGTCTGTGCGAGTAACATTAGCCATTGAAAACTACCTTTAACATTCGAAAAGACGTCAATTAAAGTAATAACTTGCATTTACTTTTAAATGAAAAGTCCCGACGTTTCAGTCACCCCTGAAGAAGGGTCCGAGTTGGACCCGAAACGTCGGGACTTTTCATTTTAAAGTAAATGCAAGTTATTACTTTAATTGATTACGTTGGTTGGTGTCCCCTTTTCGAATGTTATTTGCTTCCCAACCAGAAATAAGTCTGTCAAATGTTCACCTTCAAACTACCTTTGAATCCCTATTGCAAGTACAGCTGCCAAGTGCCCACTACGCCATTCTTTTTCTTTTACGAATCAGTCAAGTACCCACTGCGCGTCCGTAAGGCAGCATCTACTTTCTTGATGCTTTTGCTGCTGATGGAGATGAAATATATCTGAGTGCTTTGTAATGGCTGGACCTTCCAACCCTTCACTCGTTGAGTAGTTCCCATGTCTTGACGCCTGGCGCGACTCTGCGCTTCTTTCCACGGAACATTGCCTGCGTCTTGGAGACTCCTCGTATTACATGACATTCGGACAGGAATCTTTTGGTAAGCAGTTCTAAGCAATGGCGTGGCTCTGTGGTAGAGCACCTCCCTGCCACGCAGAAGGCCTTGGTTCAATTCCCATTCGAAGCAGAGATTTTTATCCATTTTTTGCATCTATCTGGAATTTTTCTCATGGACAATGCTGATATTTCGCTCCCAGCGAACGACGCCGACACCAGAATTTTCTGCGAAAAAAGCTCTTGACGTTATCGCGTAAAAATGTAGTTATTAACACGGGACCAATTAGGTAGAACCGACCTCCCAAATCTCATCGATACTAAAGAAAAATTGCTACACTTCCAGAAAAAGATAGAGTCTTGCTATCCTTTTTCGCGAGTCCTTCCTCGTCGCACGTATAATTGTCTATATTGTCACGTGGTCGTGACGTTGACGAAGGCAACAGTCGGCGTATCAACGAAGAAACTTTATTTTGGCCGACCTTGTGGCCGCGAAACAAACTCAAACTACAGCAAGCAATGCACGCTGTGCACAGATATAGGTGAACAGCATCGGCCGTCGCTGAAACTGGCAAGCGGTGAAGCGCGTCGCCTTCACCGCTTGTCAGCTTCATTACTTGTCAGGAGTGGGCGCGTGGCAATATACACTTTAACTCTCTTTTTAGATCATTGAATTGCCTTCGGGGAGTCGTGGAGATGGCGACTGTTCTAAAGACAGTAAACGGATATCTTTAAAGAGAGTTATATGAGGCACACCTCAACCAAAGAGCAATGAACACATTTTTTTTTTACTGACATTCTACCGATTAATAAGAACAGCGAGCTGTGAAATTGCCTTTAACTGCTTTGTGAACGGTACTGTATGTTGTACGTGTAGGGCATAAGATGTATGTCGTACGTATTCAGTGTGCTGTCCGTATACGCACAAGGCGACGCAAAAGCTAAAGCCATCCTCTTTTTCCTCTCAGTCGATGTACTGACAATCTCTCCAGCCCCTACCCCCCTCTGACAGCTTTGTGCACCGCCTTTTCCCCTTCCCAAGTACAGGGTAGCAAACCGGAGTCCTCCTCTGGTTAACCTCCCTGTCTTTCCTTTATCTTTCTGTCTCTCTCTCTTTGTGCACCGCACCCGGTCTTGAACCGCCTCCGTGATCGGCCCAGCTTTTACCAGGATGCGATGTCATGTGATGACGTCACAGATTTTGGCGATCTCTGACGTCTTTATGACGTCACTAGGGGGGATGAACTTTCGCATCACTCGTGTTGACGCTGACGCCGGCGGACAGTTTTCGCGTTTCGTGAGGCGTCTAGGGTTTCCGCCTTTATAAATGGTACTAAAGGAGTTGAAACTTGTTCACACTGTGAGCGCTTGCCCTCTCTAAAATGTGCCCCTCTTGTCGTTCCAGGGCTGGCAGCGCGGGCGGTGGCGTGACGCTGTCGGCCGAGCCGTCGTGCTGCGGCGCCGCCGACGAGGACGGCGACGGGGGCGACTCGGCGGAGCCCCTGGAGGAAGCGGCCTGCTTCTACGGCGCCGTCAGCCGCGAGACGGCCGAGTGGATCCTCTGGGAGCGAGGATGCGCCGACGGCCTGTACCTGCTGCGCCGAAGCGGGCCCGACTACGTGCTCTCGCTCTGCTTCGACCGCAGCGTGCTACACTACCGGATACGAAGGCTAGCTGGGGCAGGTGAGCCTCTATGAGTAGTACTAACTCCGGAGTGACACCCCTATTTTTATTTCAAGTACTTCCGATCAATCACTTGCTTCCTGGATTTCAGAATATTCGCAGAAGTTGTTTTAAAAACCTGAACCTTGTACGAAACTAAGGGTTCCGGGTTCGAGTTAATAGTTAAATTGGATACATACGACATCGCATCGTAACTGACATAAAACAGGTCCCCTTAAATGTAAGGATATTAAATGAAATTAAATTGACTGAGTTCATTTAGGTAGGGAGCATAAACATTAAAACCTAATGGAGGTGGGAAATGGGGGGAAACAGACAGGCCTGGCGGACTGGTCTGCTAGAGTTTTGGCCCCCTGGGTCCCAATCTAATTCATTGAAACATTGTGACCAGCTGGGATCGTAACGGCGTCTGGCGGAGCAGATCTCAACTACGCGCTCCTTTCAACGTGGCCTCTGAGATCCGCTACGGCGGCGCGACGAAACACAATGTTAATTAAAGGAATACACCAGGCCACACAAACTACGAGGTGCGATAGCGACTACCAGACACCTAAGACAAGGGATTAGTGTTGTCTCTATCTTTTTTTTTATTTTTGTTCAATTGACGTCATAAATAAAAACGTGGAGGCGTTGCCTCATGACTGCGGCGCCGTGGCTGTTCCCAAAGCTGTAAGAGACCTTTGTTACTCACACATGACATAAGGAATAATAATAAGAATAATAAGGGAGGGGGTTTAACGCCCCAAAACAACGATAACAACGATAACGCCCCAAAACAACGCCGTAGTAGAGAGCTCCAGAAATTTCGACTAACTGGGGTTCTTTTACATGCACCTAAATTTAAGTACACGGGCCTCGAGCATTTTCGCCTCCATCGATGACATAATTAAATGGCGGTGCAAAGTCTGGAACGAGACACAACGGCTCTGGTGTTGCAAGTGTTGAAAGTGTTGAGGGCGGTGTACTTGTGCTTTCTCCCTGTGTTATCACCGTCAATTTTTAAATTCCTGTTCCATTAGTGCAGTTTTCGGAACACAATCATGTGCAGCCTCTGTATTCATTTACTGAAGAGATATTTAGCGCTGCGGGATAACGGATAGGCGGGCAAGTTGACTCGGCAAGATATTTAGCACGTCGGGTATTTCGGTACACGCAATCGCGTTCGCGTAATACTATAGGCTACGCTAAGCCGGAAGTGACATGTTGTGGCGTTTTCTATATTGCCCTAATAACGTATAAACAAGTTCTTGTGTTCCATGACTGTTCTTATAGAAAATCACCTGAGAAAAAGCAACGTGTTCAAGATTATGACGTCGCAGAAATTTCATGCCGCAAGCAAAACTGACATATTCATGCAAAAAGTAATTCCGCTCTAATAGTGACGTACTTCAGCCGTCACAATGGGTGGGGCCATTTTTATGCGTTCGGTCGTATTTCTACCAGGGCAGCAGCTGCGTGAACGCACACTATATTTGCGTGAACACACAGCACCTGATGACATATGAACCGCCGCTGTTTACACTGCAGGCGTGGAGCTGTGCGGCCTACCGGGCCAGCAGTTCCGCGACCCGTGGGCTCTGCTCGAAGGGGTGCAAGGCCTGGCCACGAGACCTTCACTACCTTGCAACCGAGCCAGGGACGCCATGCTGCCACCCACACACTGGGGGGCTCTCGGACGACACCGTGCGCGCCTTCATGCTCCTCAAGGCCCGCCAGTGGGGCATGGACGTGAGTGTACAGCCTGTCTACGCTTGGCAACACGCTAAAATGGGTCTTGAAACATTCCTGGGGTGAGACTCTCAGTGGCTGCTTAGCAATGGCTAGGCAGGTGGTGGGTGCGATCAAAGAATAACACACACTACCGGTGGTGTCTGTCGCCCAGGTTGACTGCATTCCTTGATCTAGCTTGCATGTGCTTGCGGGGGGCTTTGTCCGTCGCTCCTTCCCGCGTCCCACACCCGCACAGCGCATGCGCGTCCCCTCCCCCCTCTCTCTCCTCTCCTACGCTCCCCACTTTCTGTCCTCTAGGAGTCCTCTACTCCACGGAGCGGCGCCCTCGTCCCGCGTCCCACACCCCCACAGCGCATGAGCATCCCCTCCCCCTCTCTCTCCTCTCCTACGCTCCCCCCCTTTCTGTCCTCTAGGAGTCCTCTACTCTACGGAGCGGCGCCCACGTCCCGCGTCCCACACCCCCACAGCGCATGAGCATCCCCTCCCCCCTCTCTCTCCTCTCCTACGCTCCCGGCGGTATGAAAATGACGGAGCGCGCGCGGCCTCATTCTCTCTCCCGTGCAGCGCCGCGACGAGTGCTCGGGCCGCTGCCGCGAAAGCGGGAGCGGCGACGTTTCTCCCGCTCAAGCTATACCCCTGTCACACGGGCACCCGCGAACTTCGTTAATCTCCGTGTATGTAAAACTCTGTTAGGAAGTTCGACGGCGACGGAGTTGTGGCAGTGTCACATGGCAATGACAAGGTTGTAACCGTTGCCGCGAGGGGGCGCAGTCGGCGCTGTATGATTTTCGCAGAAGTATCCCAATTGCACCTCTAATTGGTCTTTTGAGAATCTTCGTTAAGCGGTTTTTACAACAAAACATTATTAAGTAGGTCTGAAGTGAAAAAAGCATTAAAAATTGTTTCAAATGAAAACGCATTCGCTAAATGTAGCAATGCTGACAGCCACGCTGGCCACCTTGTGCCTACCGTGCTTGTTTACTACATGTGCCGTGCTCGACGACTGGTAGTTTTGTAGCCCGCATACAAAAGTTCTTGTGTTTCATTGCCTCGTGAGCTCAGATATTGTTCTGTGTCTTCAGTCATGAGTGACCAAGTGGAAGACGTGAAGAAGTGGTTCGATATTGTATTGGTAATGGCGTCGATCGGCTCCATGGATAGAGCCAATGTGCGCGCTATAAGACACCGTCTCGTTGCGAACAGCGTGACGCTCAACGCGATAGCGTTGCACTCATTCCTGTCATGCCGACACGGGCAAACGCAAACACTGCAACAACAACGACACGCACGGACGAAATATTTTTAAATGGCGGCGCGCCAGGCACGGTTAAAGACTAGGGGCATTGGTGTGGAGAGTAGCTGCACTCTGGCGTGCGTATATATACTAAAGAAAACGTACGTTATGAATGGGTCCAGCAGCAAAAGCACGTTTAATATTCCCAAAATGTATTATTGTTTTGACTGCGACAATTTAGTGCTCGAAGTTTTTCTGGCCTATAGACTACTGGGAACGAGACTACTTCGTTCCGCCGTTAACGGAGAAAGCCGAACTTCGTTTGCGAAACGCTCCGTTTATCTTCCTTGGCGTAAGGGAGGCCGTGTGACACGGACCGCATCTCCGTTGACATAACGACGAGGGAGTTAAACGAAGTTCGCGGGTGCCCGTGTGACAGGGGTATAACCATCTCCCCTCTGCTTCGCATCCACACATGGTTCCCTTTAGCGGGAGATGGGGAAGTTTCTTTTTTTCCTTGAAAGTTTGCACTTCTGGAGGTTTAACGTGACTGTATGGACAAATGTAGGGAACATATTTGATACAGCGGTGCGTTTCGTTGCGCTTTCAGGAGCAGCAGCTAGACGGGAGCCCCACGCCTCCGTCGCCGCAAGGAGTGCGACCCGAAGGCAGCCCTGGTCCCGGTGACCTGAGGTCCTTACTGAGCAAGACCCTGCACGAAATACAACCCTGGTTCCACGGACGGCTCAGTCGGGCGGACGCCGAGAGGCGGCTGCAGGACGCCGGTCACCTGGACGGACGATTCCTGTGAGTTTGCATTCACTGTAGTGTTCGTGCGTGTGTTTTGGAGCGAAACAATCATACACTTCAACTACAGCCAACAAGAACGTGTTTCGAACGCAACACGCTAATAAATACCGGTGTCACACACGCGATCGCGATCAGCGCCGATTCGGATCGAACTTCTTGATTGCGGTCAACAACTCAGTCGCTGCTACACGGTCCCGCCTAATCCGGACTGAGTTTGGCGCAGACGTCAGCCAAATCGCGATCACGGAGCCAGATCACGGTCTGACTTCATCGCGATTAAGAGTGATCGTGCAGTCGCACCCGATCCGGATCAAGCCTAACCCGGCACGGCCCTGATCGCGATCAAAGTGCCCGCGTGTCTACAAGTGTAAGACTACATGCGCAACTTTAAATTTACCTTATGTATGGAGGCTGTTAATTATCTGGCAGTTGAGCATTCAGATGTGGCCACTTCATCAAATAATGAAATCATGCTAAGAACAGCAAGAAAGCTGAGCTAGTTGCTGGGGCTTCATAATAACGCACTTGTGTGCTCTTGTTCTTTTCGCTTGCATCCTTGTCTGCTAGCCTTGCTTTCAATCATAACGGGAGAGATCATGCTTTTCATGTTGGCACCCACGGCGCCATTACTTGGGAGCTAGTGTTGCGTTTGTGCAACTATTAGGGGCGAAGCTCCTTAGGGTGTGGGTCTGTCCCTCCTCTGCAGTAGTAGTAGTAGTAGTAGTAGTAGTAGTAGTAGTAGTAGTAGTAGGTAGGTAGGTAGGTAGGTAGGTAGGTAGGTAGCCACGTGTAGTGGAATGTACCCACTCCACGTGATAAAGATGACGATGACGCAGTATACTGGAATGTACCCACTACACGTGATAACGATGAAGTATAAGCGCGTTCCAGTATAGTGGAATGTACCCACTACACGTGATAACGATGAAGTATAAGCGCGTTCCAGTATTGTGGATTGTACCCACTACACGTGATAACGATGACGATGACGCTGATGACCATGAAGTATAAGCGCGTTCCAGACCACACATTCTCTTTCTGCCATGGATGAAAACAATCGAGCTTCGCCCACTCATCATCATTCACTTCGTGAATATGGCGTGATTTTATGCTTGGATTTCCGTGTTTGCTTTTTTAATTTTTTTCTTGCACAATGTCCGGTAGTGCCAGCCCAGATTTCTTCGCCCAGACAAACACTGTAAGGTGAATACTAAAAGCACTGGCTTGTAGCATAGCGCAGAAACACACAAGGACAAAGAAGAAGTACTGGACGAACACCAGCGCTTAGTTTCAGCAACGAAAATTTTATTTTCAGGATCGGTCATATATACGCACAAAATCACGTGACAGTGATGACAACTTTTCGTTTTACAAATCATGAACAATTGAAAGAGCCTTCAATCTTATCCGCCAAACCGGCGCACAACAGTTTATACATTGCAAGCGAACAACTTCAGCGCATGCGTAAATACTGAATTTCTTTGGCGGACAATGACAATGACGGCTTACTGATACAGTGGTCGCCGGCAGAAAGGATGCGATCTGTTTCTATTATCAGCCTTACAGATTCATATTTATTTCTAGCAAGAATGACAGTGGCTTCTAGTAGTGGGTGGCACGCACACGTTTTGCAGTGAAACGCTAAAAAACCGTTAATTGACACAGACAGACAGACAAGGAACTTTATTAAGGTCCTGAGGACACACTTTTCACTTTTTTTGTGTGTTACCTCAGCCGGTCGTTTATGCAACTTCCCGTCTGACTGCAGAACGTGTGAATGCCATCCACTACTAGAAGCCACTGTCATGCTGAAATAACTAAATACATTCAAGGCTTCAAGCGATACAGTAAATGAAATAACTAAATGTGCTCAAGGAAGTAGATATCCGACTGCTTTCTGAAGGACGATATGGAAGAATAATGCATTATCAAGGTTAGTACTTGTGGATGAATGTTTAGTAGATAAGGGATTTGCCATATTAACAGTTGCTGACCTGATACGGAAAGTAGAAGAGTAGGTCTGAAAATTAATATGCATAAAACTAAAGTAATGCGGAACAATCTTGGCAGAGAACAGCGCTTTGCGATAGGTGGCGAGACACTGGAAGTTGTAAAGGAGTACGTCTACTTAGGACAGGTAGTAACCGCGGAGCCGAACCATGAGAGTGAAATAACTAGAAGAATAAGGATGGGATGGGGCCTCATTCGGCAAGCATTATCAAATCGTGAATGTAGTCTACCACTATCCCTCTCAAGAGGAAGGTATATAACAGCTGCATCTTACCGGTACTTACCTACGGAGCAGAAACCTGTAAACTAGAAGAAGAAAAGAAAACACTCGTGCCTTATATAGAGGACAGTTCCGGGGCACTTGGAAGAGTATTATTTATTTTATTTGCATCTTTCTCTATTTTTGGTCACGGACAAGATGATGATTTTTCGCTCACAACCAATGGCGCCAATGCCGACGCCGATGCCAAAATTTCTGCGAAATGAGCTCCTTAACGCTGTCCCGTTAATATGGTCAACCCACACGTTCACGCATCCGAAGCCCAATTTCCAGCGGCGGTGCGGTTCGAAGAACTTTATTTAAAGCATCCTCGAGCCGCCGGAATTCTGCGTTGAACCATTCTAAATGAAAGATAATATTGGAACATTAACGAGCCACCCATCGAAAACGAGGCTAAAAAATTATGAGATCTAGTTATCAAAACAACCCTCAATCCCTATACTGGCTCGGGTGAATAAAAGATTATCCTAAGTGTACGTAATGCAACATTACGGTGAGAGAACCCCATTTATCCGATGATTATTTCGCAGCAGCTCTCCGCGCTTCCCTCACGAAAGGAGTTCATTAGACGGCTCTCCACAACGCGACGGCTGTGGAAGCTGCACGAACGGGGCTTCGGGCCTAATGGCACACCACAAAAGATGCCACGCTGCTTTGGGGGGCAGAAATAATGGGATTCTGGCACGAGACCTGGCCGACGAGCGCTTCCTAGTTGCGCGTAATGCGGGGCCCACCCGCACACCCGAGTGCGCGGCTTCGATTTCGAATCAGCGACGCGCGCGTTGCGCCACACACAGTTTTCCCACGGCCGTCGTTCGCGGTTGGGCAACGCGCGGGTGGGGTGCATGCACGGGCCAGCTCACCCACTTTGCCAGTTGCCTAATGACGGGATCGTCCGCATACATGCTTCTTCGCGGCACGCCAAAGTGTGACTTCGTCCGTCGCGTTCGAGTGCCATTTGGGTGACGATGCGTCCGTGTTTGTATAATCACCCCGCAGAACATCCCTTCGCATTCTCATCTAAGCCCAAAACATATTGCATCCGCGCTTGAGAGGCTTAAATACGTTTTTCAAGCAACGTGTACAGTGCCTCTGTGCTCATTGAGCGATGGAACGCATATCTACAGTCCCCACAGTCGATTTTTTTTGTAAGTTGACATATTACGCATTGTACACACACACACACATGTATATATATATATATATATATATATATATATATATATATATATATATATACATATATATATATATATATATATATATATATATATATATATATATATATATATATATATATATATATATATATATATATATATATGTATATATATATATATATATATATATAACAGACAATGATGCCATGGAAAGTATAGGGGATGCTATTAACAGTAATTTATTGTAAATGGGAAGAAATAAAAGTGGACGAAAAAATAACTTGCCACCGGCAGGGACCGAACCTGCGACCTAAGAATAAGGCGTCCGATGCTCTACCGCTGAGCTACCGGTGGCGGTCATCCCTCCGTCCACTTTATAGGATATATATATATATATATATATATATATATATATATATATATAGAGAGAGAGAGAGAGAGAGAGAGATGTGTTTGTGTGTGTGTGTGTGTGTGTGTGTGTGTGTGTGTGTGTGTGTGTGTGTGTGTGTGTGTGTGTGTGTGTGTGTGTGTGTGTGTGTGTGTGTGTGTGTGTGTGTGTGTGTGTGTGTGTGTGTGTGTGTGTGTGTGTGTGTGTGTGTGTGTGTGTGTGTGTGTGTGTGTGTGTGTGTGTGTGTGTGTGTGTGTGTGTGTGTGTGTGTGTGTGTGTGTGTGTGTGTGTGTGTGTGTGTGTGTGTGTGTGTGTGTGTGTGTGTGTGTGTGTGTGTGTGTGTGTGTGTGTGTGTGTGTGTGTGTGTGTGTGTGTGTGTGTGTGTGTGTGTGTGTGTGTGTGTGTGTGTGTGTGTGTGTGTGTGTGTGTGTGTGTGTGTGTGTGTGTGTGTGTGTGTGTGTTTGTGTTTGGCCGGGGACCACAGGTGCATATCGCTATGACTTAATGACGACATGAGAACTCATCAATTGTCACGCGAAGTGCGTGTCAGTCGTTTCGAGAAATACCTGAAATACAAGTGAACAGATATGTGCGTACACGTGAATAAATAAACAAATAAATAAATGAATAAATATTACATTTAATTGTCAGTTCGATAATTTAAGTTGAGTTATAGTGAGTTAATACATCATTTGCAAAGCACACACTGCGACACATGAGCTGAGGGCACATTTATGAAGGAAATAAGTCACGAAAGCTGAGAAAGGGATACACGAAATTCCAGAACCGACGTATAAAAGAAAAACGACTCATAAGTAAATGCACACGCGAAGAAACGAGGTTTATGCGATACGAATATTTGCTATAAAGTCGGTCACGTTTACTCAGCACGTGCGAGTACGACAAAATCACACACGTTGTTAATTAAAACCGAACCTTTACCAGATGAAGATGGACGACGCAGAAGCTGACACTGCGGGGCCCGCACGGGTCCCCGTTCACAATTAAGGAAAATACGATCATAGTCGTCCTTCACTTCAGTACAAAGTTTGCGTTCACCTAGACGGTGTGTCTACGAACCATGGACTAAACTGCGTTGGGCGAGGCAATATGGCTAGTCGGCTGTCAAGAAATAAAACGCTTAAATATTGCTCATCAAAGGGCCCTGTTCGCTGAAGCCCTGAAGCGCCAATTCGTCCAGTTTCAGGCGTTCTTTCGTCGGGTGCTTTCTTTTTTTAATAATATATCGCCGATATCGCCGGTCCACATTTATTTTTACTCGGGGTTATCTCATTAATGTTGTTTTAGTGGTAGGAGCAATGAGTGGCCGACGTGCTTCTCTTCCAATCACTTCCCGTCCAGCTCTTTTTTTATGGTTATCCGAATATTCTGAAAAAGTCTTGCTAAATTACAACTGGTACTACTGGTACTAACTCCATGGTTCGGGTTTAAGTTAAGAATTATATTTAATGCATATCGTAACATGAATTCCCCTAAGAGAAGGGCCAATTAACTGTCAGGATAAAAAAATTTAAATTAGTCCAGTTCGTTGAAAGAACAGGTAGTTGTCTTGTGAGCGGCAGGATCGTTCTGGCACTTGGCGGAGGAGATCTCAACAACTCGCTTCTTTTTACTTGGTCTCTAATATTCTTTTTGGCATTGCGACGAAGCACAATGCTACAAACCAAGGAGAACACAACGGCGCACGAAAGCCGAGGTGGAAGTGTTGATACCAAAGACTTAAAGGGACCCTGAAATGGTTTTGACGATTTTGCACAAACACATTGGGCCGGTAGAACAAGTCCTAAGGGTCATTTACAGACTGACTTAAGCTCTCTGCGTAAACTGTAATTTATTACAACGATTTAAAGGTGCGAATCGCTGCAGATCACTGCGGCTCAGCTAAACGCGTTTTCAACCGCCCATTCACAGTACGACATCCACTGGTAGTGCGACGTCACCCAGGCTGCTGACCTGATTGCCTGTGAAATGCGCGCAAGTAAGATCTGCTGGTAGAGTGGCGGCACCTGTCGGAGCAGATATCAACCACTCCGAAATCGTCGTCTATGTTGCCAGACGGCGTGCGTGATGCCGGGTGCACTGGGCTATGGTCTCCGAGATTGCGCACAACCTGTCGGCATGCAATCTCGGAGGTCATGACTGGGCGAAGCTCAGATCGTCGAGTGCGCTCGTGAGAGCTCTGCGATCGCCAGCGATGCCAGCCTATCTCATGAGTTGAGGAGGCAAGGCAGGGGTGAGAAGGAGGGTATGATTTAATTGTCCGTAGCGGCCTTGGTACACGGCGTGTCGCTAAATTTGTGGTGCGAATGGTTTAATGATGCTGTAGCCTAAACGCTGACAAAACTTCAAAAAACCGTGTCAGGGTCCCTTTAAGTCAAGTACTAGGGTCGGCTACGACGTTTGAACGCATTAGGAGGTTGCACGCTACAACCCTGTAATATTCCTTATTTTTAGCTGCATCATATATTGTTAACATTGTTTTAGTGACACTGCATGCTTTTTGTGTTAATATACCTATAAGCTTTTATTAGACTACACTAAATGAATTTTGCATGTTTTCTTATTATATTTGTATTACACTGTTGCGGTAAAAAGAACGAAGAAGCTGACTCAAACTAGAGGAAGATGACGTCTCTTACCGCCGCTTGGGCACCAGCCATATTTATCGTAAATGCACCAACTCTGCACACGTGTGCCTGCTTTATTTGTGCAACATTTTAATGGAGGTGCGGGGTACCAGTACAGAACTTCGCAGTGGACGTCATCTGCCTGCCGCCACGATGGCAAAACAACCGTCAACGTCCGTGCCAGCGGTCTTCCTCACCCATCCGCACAAGTTTTGCCTAACGACAGTCAAGGCATGTCGCAGTTCGAGTGAATCGAAAGCCACGCTTTCCCCTGTTCGCGTTTCTTTCCATCGCCATAGTACGTACCTGATGAAGTTGCTTCCACAGTCTGCAATGCACGTGCTGTAGACATTCCGGACTGTCGAGGAAGGTCTTCTCGACGTTTCACAAGAAAACAGCACAAATTTACAGGAGGGTAAAAGCGCGAAACATGCTTACAGCCGTTCTCGGGTTGGGAAGTTTCGCGTTTGATTTGCGGAGCGTCTGCTCGAATGGCAGTTCAGGGTGCTGCTTCGCCGCGCTTGCAACAGATGGTGCGACGCGCATTCTAAATAAGGCGCCAAGCACTGAACTCTGTGTGTTCTGGTGTATATGGCCGTGACAAATCAAGCTCACTCTCTCGAAGCGTTGCTTGTTGTTGTTGTTGTTGTTCTTGAATTAACTTTGTTTTGGTCCAGAGAACATGGAGGGACGACCCCGCGCCACCAGGCTAGTCCCACGTAGGGACCCCACAGACATTTCTAGCCAGACCACCATTGATAACTCCAACTGCCAAGCCTCATGTGATAATCTGTCTTGCGTAATACATGTAGAGCCCATACGTTGACACACGATGCATGCGCCCTTCTCTTATTCAATTCGTTCTCTCACTTACCATCGCCTAACACCGTATTGTATAGTCCCTATATGTTCCATCGCCTCTCCTGCGCAGTGTCCGTGAGCGGGACGACAGCAGCTATGCCCTGTGCCTCAGCCACGGTGGTTCTGTGAAGCACTACAAGGTGGACGTGACCCCTAGCGGCGAGTTCGCCATCCAGGACGGGCAGCGCTTCCCCAGCATTATGTCGGTAAGCAAAATCAACTGCCTAAGCTTCAATATAGGCCGGTGACTTATCTGACATTGAGCCTGCATTTAGGTTCAATTTGCTTAGAATTATAGCAATCATTTCCTTTTTTGAACAGTAAAGCGAATGTTACCTCTACTTCAACTTGGTTGGGTAACGTAGAACAGAATCAAATGCATTGCAATCATTGCAATCATTCCAAATTTGCACTCACAGGGAGATGCCCAAGTCATGCAGCGGACATATGAAAATGTGAAGGGGATGGTGAAGATGGTGACATGCAGCAGATTCGTAACATGATGGAACCAACCAGCATAGACACCTAGGAAAGGTTATTCGCGCACACCATGCTTTAGAGAATATGCTTGACTAACCAGTGCAAGAACAAAATATACATTTCATTCGCAAGTAAATGAGTAAGCGCATTTTCGTTGATGCATGGAAAAATGGTCAGCGGCAAAGCGTTGCGCCGGTTTCAAAGAGCTGACAAGGAAGGGAAACTGGCGCTCGCTGATTCCGCCGCAGCTCTTGCCCGATTTCAAAGAAGAATCGACGATGTCAGCGAAACGAACAGGACATCTTCATCTCTTGAATCGTTTCTCACGGCTGCACATGCAAGGACGTTTCGACAATCTATACATTGCTACCAATGCGCAATCCAGTGACGTGAACCTAACTCCGCTTCTAAAGTGAAACGTCTGCGTGATCTTCTAAGTTACAGTTTCATATTGCCTCCATTTTGGTACTATTCTCTTCTTACGGGTCCCATCAATAAAACTTCTGAAACGAATACGCATTCACTTTTTTTATTCTTTCTGGTAGATATGAATGCGAGAAGGCCTTGTGGATACGTGTACCCGCGTAATGATAAAAGAAAACGGGGAGAGCGTGCAGAGAACGTCGTGTCTGCACTGCCCGGAAATGCAATTCTTGTTCCTCGAACGCCAGCAGCCAACAAAAGTGAATGAAAGAAGAACAGGCCCTTTGGGGGGCAATATGGTTCTTCGGGTCAGCGCTGTCTTGTTTCCGTGTGTTCCGGGTTTCCTTTCCTTCGTTCCAACCCCGTGCGGGGCATTTGAACGAAACGGGCCTCGCCGGTGGGTGAAAACAATTTCGTTGGTCGGGGGCAAGGGTCTACCCTGAATTCTTGTTTTCCTGGCGGTGAGCGTAAAATGAAAAATTCATTACCGCCGCGAAGAAGAGACGGCGTTTCATTGTGGCTACTGTTTTGCTGCAGCGTTCCTCTGGTCCTCCCCTGGAGCGCAGCCAGGTTCTTTTGTTCTCGCTTATTTTTTTTTTGTTCCGTCGTTTTTCGTTGCAATGTGGACCGCCAGCTTCATTCAAAATGAATCTTCCTGCCGGGTGATATTAACCCTGACGACGATAAACAGCGCTCGCGCGCCAGGGCGTAAATAAACGCCCGCCTTTGCCTGGTCGAGGAACGACCCCTGCCTTGGGGCAGGTGCGAGAATCAACGTCGACCTTATCTCATCCTAACGAACACGGCGCTCGGAAGAAAATCTGTGAAAGATTGTGAGAAAGGAAAAAGAGCTCAAGAGACAAAAGCTTGTTTAGATTACTTCTTAGATTGAGGTTGAAGTCACCGAGAAGAACCAAACACTGTGGAGCCTCAGCGAGGAATCTCAACATTTAGTTGTGGCGAGGTTGAGCTGACAAGGGAGATACCTGGTCATGTTTGTTATACATGCGAAAAACAATCCCCCTCAACCCCCCTCTCCCCACCTCCACTTGCCCCGACAACAATGGCGGTGTCTTGTGACGCATACATTCACTCTCAATTCGGTTTAAGTTTCTTCTCGTCGAAAGCACCTAGCCGGAAGTTAGCCATCGCTGGACAGCTGACTTTGGGCCAATCGTGTTGGCGTAAAAGCGAGCCTTTTGGAAACCGAACATAATGGCGCGAGGTTCGGTACCATGTGAGAGTACCTTACAGACGATCAGCACTATGCGCTTAGAACTAAACGTAAATCTACAAAAACCTCGTCATAACAGACGAGATTACGTACATAAAGCAGTTGGAAACGTTCGTCAAGAGTCCCGTGAATTGACAAGACCTGGTAATGTGATACATTAAACGTGGTATTAGATAAGCCACAGTTGTTTGCGTGCTTCTCCTTGTACACGTATGTCTATCTATCTATCTGAAGTCATTGATATAACGTCTATCTCGTATCTCATATCTCTGATATAACGTCTATCTATCTCAAGTCACTGACGTCATTGATATTGACGTCATTGATTGAAGTCATTGATTGAAGTCATTGATATCAGTCATTGACGAAACATTCGTTCTATCCATCCATCCATCCATCCACCCACCCACCCACCCATTAATCCATCCATCCATCCATCCATCCATCCATCCATCCATCCATCCATCCATCCATCAATCAATCAATCAATCAATCAATCAATCAATCAATCAATCAATCAATCAATCAATCAATCAATCAATGCGGATTGTGGGTTCCTGCGACTGTTGCTTCACCGACAAACATTGTTCGAAAACAGCGCCGTCAGGGCGCTGTTTTCCATCTCTGCATGTGTTTGAGCGATTGCCTGCATGGCCAGTTCGTGACACTTTACATCTAAGGTGGAGTCTGGGGGCTGCAGAACATGATGCAAGGACAGTAATGACAGTAATTGTACGGAATTCTAATAGCGACAACATACAACACAGCTTGGGCACTACAGGCTCATCTTGAATTGAGAGAAAATTCAACGACATTGACAATCTTTTAGATGTCACTCGCAACAGGAAAAGTGCGTCTACCCGTCAATACACAAATAAAACTGCCTCTCGTTTAGGTTTACATGTAGCACTTCTTTCTTCTCGCGATAAGCATATATATATATATATATATATATATATATATATATATATATATATATATATATATTCGGTACTGTCTATCTTTTTGATATTTCTTCTACTTTTTTTCAGTAAAATCAAGCATATGTAGACCTCAGCCTAAACAGCGCACTTGTACCATGACTAGGGGCCGCAGCTTTCCGCGATTCATAGAAAAAATTGCAGAATTAACGCTTTTTACGTATTCGCGGAATGCTGGGGCTGCGAAACCTCGACGCTTGTTGGTGACGCTACAGCCGCCACTACCTAACTACTCATTTATAAGCTCCAAATTTGCGTACTGCCGCATAGTTGCTAGTTTCTGTCGGCATGAAAAATAACAGTCCTCTTGGCATAGCGACAAGGACTAAGGAGAGGGTCTTAGCACCAGTTATTTCTAAACAAGAAATGCCAGGTGCACATTTTTATGCCCTGGCTTTCTGTGCATGGATAGAAAAACTGGTACCAAGACTTTGTTCTGTTGGCGTAAATGCTGATCAACACTCATAGTCAGCGTTGCAAAAAACCCGACTGATCATGGTTCGGGACCTGTCAAAACAAATAACAATCCGCGATGTTTCTTGAAAAGGCGGCGCACGCGACTTTTTGTGGTAGGTGAAGAAAATACGTATTCTCTCTCCTCTCCTACGCTCTCCCTCTCTCGCCTCGCAACGCCGACGCAGCCAGCTTCTGCTAGCGAGTTTCTTGATTGAAAAAACCGACTGCTCGCGCTGCACAACCGTTCACTGGCCACCCCGTATATATAGGCATTGGATCTTGACCTGCAATGTTGTGCTGGTGGGAGATTTCTCCTGTGCGTTGTCGAACGATAAAAATTCGCAGCGTGCGCGTTAACTAAAAGCGGACTGCGGGTCTCTGTGTCCAATCGGGGTCTTCTTTCTCTCATTGCCCATTAGCAGCGATTGGCATGTTCCAGTAGGAAACACCGGTCCATCCCTGCGTGATTGCGCCTCCCCAGATTTCTCTCCTGCGCAACGCCGCGATGAGCGCCAGCGTCAACGCCGCCGCCAGTGTAAGGCGTTAGCGCCCGCTGCTTCACATCTACACATGGTTCCCTTTAGCGGGAGATGGTGTAATTTTTTTAATTGCGCCTTGCCGGCCCATTTAACGAAAAATTCTGAGTTAATGCCAAGCCGCATATAAGTCAACATGAGGAGGCACCGCTCGTGCCCACCGCATGCTTGTGTATACATGCAACAGCAGTTGCCACGTGATGTTTGTGTAGTTCTGTATGTTCCGTCTGTGTGTTTTTCCATGAGCTACCGGTATCCTGGTATGGTGAAATATAGTGCAATCAGACAGATGACAAGTGTCTCTTCTTGTACGTATATGCGTCTTTTGTATAAAGTGGTTCGTTTAAAGTCACCTATATCATTTGGCTGTAGTTTTGTTACAAGTTATCTGATTTTTATGCGCTTTGCAGCAAAATATTCTGGAAGAATAAAATTTGGTGACCCGTACCGTTTATTTATGAGCAACACCAAAAAAGATATTGTATAGGAAAAATAATAAATAAGGCTGTGAGTTGCTTTAGGTATCAGCCTCACAGCCCAACCTGTCAATTGTGGACAACTTTCTTGCACTCTGACTTCTCTGTGACGTTGAAATCTCTATAGGAATAGGAAGGCACAGCGCGACTGAGACAATCGACGAAGAACGCGCAACACAGATGAATGCTGACTTACAATTGAATTTATTTTGCACCAAGATGCCTTATAAATGCGCATAAAAATGACAAATGACACATCAGTATGCAAACAGAAATGATCGTGCTTGGTTTATCAAGCAAGATAAAATAACAGAACCAAGAAATGGACGCTTATCAACACATGGCTAACGGCAATATCACAACACATAGAGTTGTATGTTTATTGACCAGGCAGGCGCAAGGAGCCGCATTACCAGGGCGCAGTCATTAACGTAGCAAATGGTCTAGTGATAATACGCAAACAAGAACTGAATAAGGCGCAGCTTCAGTTATGATAGCACCGCAGAGATATGACGAGTGACACTCGAAGTATATTTTCCTGACCTGTGCAGCTGATCAGCCACTACACCCTCTTCAGCGACGGCCTCTGGTGCCCACTGACCGAAGCGTGCGTACGCCCCGACTGCCACCTGGCGGTCAAGCCGACCAGCACTGTCAGCAGGGCGG
>JALIZH010014684.1:0-28490 GCA_030522465.1 Rhipicephalus appendiculatus
CACTGTCAGCAGGGCGGAGCAACGGCGAAGCTTCGCGGCGACCACCACCACTACCACGCGCACGGGCATCCTCAACCGGCTCGTCGCCAGCATCACGCCCCAGGTAAGCGTCGCCAAGGCGATGAATGGACGCACGGGCACATTTACTTATTGCCTGCCAGCGGCAATGATTTTCCTAAGTCGGCAGCAGCGGTGGCTGATTACGTCTCTTCTATTTGGTTTGCACTGCCTGCACTAATTCCGAAAAGTGTCGCAGCTGTGCCAAGCGGACAAGAACACGGACAAGAAGTGAACGAGGAAGCTTGCCGACGCTTACTTCAACACGAAAAAAAAGAGACATTTGCGTCAGTGATACTTCCATAAGATTGTATGATAATGAAAGAAGTTCTCTCGCATGTGCGTAGATGAATTCGTGGTTTGTGTTCTATAAATATGCGTTTTCTTCTCAATAAAATCCAGTCGCGAGTTTGCGCCCGTCCTCGTTCACTTCTTGTCCGTGTTTTCTTTGCGCAGCACCTTGTTTAATGATGTTTAAGAAAGAACTGCCACAAGTTTGTGTTCTCAGCGCTATGTTGTATTTGCTTTTATCTAACGGTGCTGCGGCTGATAGCGCAGCTACGAGCTCAATGAGCATCGTTGATCCTCTTTACCAAGTTGAGAACTGGCACACTGGGCTTGAAGAAGGTGTCGTCGTGAGGTGCATGAAACAACGCACAGTGCTGTTAATATATTCCTTGACATTCCGTTCGACACACTATTGTATATAATGCAACAAACTGGCAAGTTGGGCGAGTCGGTGCGTATTCATATTCAATTGCCTAGTTATTCCAGCCGCAGACAGACTACTTCATTCGCTGAATCCTATCAGAGTGCCCACTCGTTCGCAAGCTCTGACCTATCGACCTGTCCAATGAATTGCCGGAATCAGGCAATCGACCAATCGGTGCGGAGTCATAGCCAGGATTTGAATTCTGGGGTGTCCGAACCTCTACATGTAAAAACGTGTGTGTGGGGGTTTGTGTGCGCGTTTATATGTCCCCATAGAAATTTAAAAACTTGGAGAAAAGGGGTTGAACCTTATCAATGCACCACTCTGACTATGACTGGGATACAACGAATCCGAACTTTCTTTTGTCACCAAATACGGCTGACCCATCAACGCGGAAGTCAGTACGCAGCCAGTTAGGCTACACGTTGGGCTCCCAGAAAACCTGCGCTTCAACTAACTCTCAACAACATGACGCATTACTACCCTAGTGCCTCTTCAGTTCGGTCTCCACCACGCATGCAACTCCACCCGCCACTGCCCCAGTTCAACAAACAGCGCTGGACGCGGGACGGTGAAAGAACGACAGATGAAGACTCTGGCGTCTTCGCAGCGCCTTCGTCTGTCGTTCTTTCACCGTTCCGTGTCCAGCGCTGTTTGTTCACGTCTTGACGAAAACGGCGCATGAACACTCTGTGTGTCGACTTGTGTCCGTGTTCATGCGCTTACTGCTTTCAAAATCTCCTGACTTCCCTTCCATTTTCTGCCACCATGATGAGGACGTCCTTGACGGGGCATAACAATTACCGCAAGTTTTCTGTCGCTATGGTCATTCTCCTTCTTCTTCAGTATTGTGAATTTGGTGAGAAACGATGAACCTGATCGGTCGAAGCTTCACTATCACCGCCGTCTTCACGCAGCAGGCGATGGAGCGATCACGGACCATGCCTCGGCTTCGAGCACCGTCACGGCTGTCATGCTCGTCGCCGCCCCCGCAGCACCAACATCACCTTCCGGCGTCATCAACTGCGGCCACCATCGGCTGCCACCACACCTCGTCCGGAGCACACACGTCGTCGAGCGGTGGCCGGCGTTCGGCCACGGGCAGCCGGCTGCACAAGGCTTCCAGCTTCGACCATTTACTGCCAGGCTTTATTAGCTACCTTTTCTCCGGAGACGGAGATCGAAAGGTGAGTAAGCGACGTGGGTGCGTTCTGTGAAAGAAAGTTAGGAGCCTTGATTATGTATGAGAATAATGGTACATTATTTATCAAACATCGATGACGAAATCCTCGGTGTATAACCAGGCTGATGCTATGCTTCCTTAACTTAACGAAATATTCATTCAAATAAAACAAGAGGAAAACAAGAGAAGAAAGGTAGTGTGAATTAACTGGCACTGTGTATGTGCACTGAAACGAGGACCAAGCAAGTATAGAAAAAAATAGGAAACGAGAGTGCAAATGAAAATATCTCCGCTCATATAGCCTTCTAACCAGTTAGAGACTTTCAAAAACACCCCACCGCTTTCTGAGTACTTCGGACGGACGAGAACCAGGGTCTAAGAATTCTGGTATTCCAAACTAGCTCCAAGAACGTGGTTGTACGAGTAGGTCTCTCAAACGTTCGTATAAAACATAATAATGAACTGAGTCGATGAAGTTGTGGAAATGGTGATAAGGCGCATTTTCATAACTACGCCTGTAGATTCAGTGTACCAGGTGCGTGGCTTAAAAACTATAGTCGTCGATTGTTTGCTAATGTTAGTAATAAGTTTGCAGTTGTCGCGATAAGCTTTAGTGCACATGTGCAAGACCATTAAAGTTATTCGGCAGGTTTCGGGTTTTTGTGAAGATTCTGCGCTTACGTCTGCATTTAGGCCAGGAATGCTGAAATACTTGCGTTTTTCATCTCACGCCTGCACGTTACCTATGCATTCTTCACCTGCTTATTGCAGCTACTGAAGTTTATGCAGCATGAAATCACTCTCTCCAAATAAATACCCTCATGATCAATCTCACATGTGCCGCTGTAGCTGATGCACTGCCCAACAAAATGTCAGCAATAGACAATCCTCGCCAGTTATCGAGATTCAACAGGCTCAATGTTTTCTTAGCTTGAACCTCTTAAGCAAACAAAAGGGGAACGTTATAATATGCAAAAACGAGACTGAGCACAAAGAAATAACGACATATTTTTGTCTTTGGGAGCAGAACCTCCACAGCTCGAGCACGAGCTGTGGAGGTTCTGCACCCGTGCTGTGGAGCACGAGCTGTGGAGCTGTGGAGTGTGGAGCAAACAGTTGAGCTATGGCGAAGGCTGTCTGTGCGCTCACTTTTCTATTTGAATGCGTACGTGAACTAGGCAGAACTGTGGCAGTAACAAACCACGCCGCTCACACACATGAAAGCGAATGCGGAACGTTTCCACCCTAGTCGTCAAGTTCTGAACGTTAAGTTCGGGCGAGGGGACTTGCTAATAGAACATCGTATGTTATGTACTTATGCCATAAGCGATGGCATAGGTACTGGCCTTCGCTTGACCCCAGCAAGGACAAAAAATAAAGATTTCTCTCTCTCTCTCTCTCTCCCACGGGATGAGCTAAAAGACTGGCGTCAAGGTAGCTTATGGCAGCACACATCAGTAACAGAGACGTTATAGTGCAAGATTGCTCTGTGTCGGCAGAGGGAATGATCGTCGTCTTTTTTTCAGATGTGCGCTGCCATAAGCTATCTTAACTAACCAGCTAGCCAACCAGTAAGTCTTAAGCAGAATAAAATTATTCGATCGATGGTGTATATTGTCTTGCACAAACACCTAAAGTCCAGACACAGTTACGCCCACCGACTCCTCTCTGGCTGTGTCTTTCTCTGCAAGCGCGAAGGAAGGCCAGTCGTTGGTGATGCAAGACTCTTCTTCACAAGTCAAAAACTGTCTTAAATCGTTTGAGAACACAGAAAAGACAGCCACATAAGCGATGCTACTAACATTCAATCTTTGTTGTCGTCACTATCAACAGCCCGTTTGTGTTGTATGATAAAAGCCCCTTCCGTAAATCTCCAATTACGCCTGCTTTGAGCAAACTTGTATATAGTTCCTACGTATTTCCTAATTCGATTACACTAGCTTTTCTTAAACTTCTTTCATGGGTACCACTTCCGCAACCTAAACATACCACCGCCTACGTGGGCTATACTACACAATGAACGACCTTGCCAAGTGTATTTCTTCCTAATCTCAACTAGAATATCAACTACCCCGCTTCGCTCCCTATTGCACACTGCTGTATTGGTGCGCATTAGCGTAAGGCCTAATATTTTTCGTTTCCCCGCCCGCTTTACTGCTCCACATCACATCAGAACAATGAAGCTACAGCAACTGTAGGCAATTTTTCAAGTTGTGGTTGATATTACTTGTGCGTCCACACCGCAGACACTGCGCCGCAAAAGCTCGGGCGGCAAGCGGCTACCGGAGATGGAGCAAACCCTTCCGCGCCGAGTGCCGTCGGTGCCGTCCGAGTATTCGTGCGAACGTCCCGTGCCGGCACCGCGTCACTCGCTGGCGCGCCGGGACTACCAGGAGGACCCCGTGTACGCGAACCGGCAGGCGCTGCTGCGGCGAGCGGCCGCTGCAGCAGCCGCTTCTGCTGCTGCGTCCGCCGAGTCCGGAACGGAGGTGACCGTCCCCGACGAGGCACCCGTCGTTGAAGAGAAACCCGCCCAAGACGAGGTGAGATTAGATAGATAGATAGATAGATAGATAGATAGATAGATAGATAGATAGATAGATAGATAGATAGATAGATAGATAGATAGATAGATAGATAGATAGATAGATAGATAGATAGATAGATAGATAGATAGATAGATAGATAGATAGATAGATAGATAGATAGATAGATAGATAGATAGATAGATAGATAGATAGATAGATAGATAGATAGATAGATAGATAGATAGATAGATAGATAGATAGATAGATAGATAGATAGATAGATAGATAGATAGATAGATAGATAGATAGATAGATAGATAGATAGATAGATAGATAGATAGATAGATAGATAGATAGATAGATAGATAGATAGATAGATAGATAGATAGATAGATAGATAGATAGATAGATAGATAGATAGATAGATAGATAGATAGATAGATAGATAGATAGATAGATAGATAGATAGATAGATAGATAGATAGATAGATAGATAGATAGATAGATAGATAGATAGATAGATAGATAGATAGATAGATAGATAGATAGATAGATAGATAGATAGATAGATAGATAGATAGATAGATAGATAGATAGATAGATAGATAGATAGATAGATAGATAGATAGATAGATAGATAGATAGATAGATAGATAGATAGATAGATAGATAGATAGATAGATAGATAGATAGATAGATAGATAGATAGATAGATAGATAGATAGATAGATAGATAGATAGATAGATAGATAGATAGATAGATAGATAGATAGATAGATAGATAGATAGATAGATAGATAGATAGATAGATAGATAGATGGGTAGATAGATAGATGGGTAGACAGATGGCTAAATGGGTGGGTAGATCGGTAGATATAGATGGGTAGATATAGATAGATGGGTAGATATAGATAGATGGGTAAATATAGATAGATGGGTAAATATAGATAGATGGGTAGATAGATGGGTAGATAGATAGATGGGTAGATAGATAGATGGGTAGATAGATAGATAGATAGATAGATAGATAGATAGATAGATAGATAGATAGATAGATAGATAGATAGATAGATAGATAGATAGATAGATAGATAGATAGATAGATAGATAGATAGATAGATAGATAGATAGATAGCCACTTTTATATAGGCCAGACGGGCCGCTGTTTGAATATTAGATTACTGGAATATAAGCGCGCACCAGCAGGCAATCCTTACTCGCATCTGGCAAGACATTGTAATAAACATGTGTGTACACCGATATTTGCAGACACTGTGTGTATTATTGCGCACGTGGATCATGCCACCAGAGAAATGATGGAAGTTCTTACATTCCCAAAAAAAGGCTCTCGTTGAGTAAGCGTGCCTTCTGTTGCCCTGCATGAAAAAAATTTTTTTTCTTGAATAGTTTTGTCACCTGATACAGTTGTTCTGTTTAGTGCACCCTCAATCTTCTGATTTTTATCCTCTCACGGCGTCATCGGCATGTGTTCACGTGGCTATAGGTTGTGCTTTAAATATGTGTTTCTGTGCTAATAAAGTTAGTTGTGAGAGCAGCGCTGGTGTTCGCGTCCCTTCTTTACCTCTGTCCTCATTGTACCGTGCTGAATCTACACAACATGTTTAACAGCATCCAACTCGCCCAAATGTCAGTTCATTTACTTTTGAATATTACATAGAAGAGAGCCATCTGCAAGGGATATCGCTGAATGTTACCATATTCTTCTGCTAACCGCGTTCACTCTACATAGAAGGCAGCTACATTCATAGAGAGCAGCTCTATGTATTCGTGAAAAATTTAATACCCAGTTATGTCTCTCACGTAGGCATACGAGTAATTTTGTATGACGGGTGACGATAGCCATTACTCAGAATGCATGCGCAGATAACCTTTGTGCCTGCCTTCTTTTCTACCAAGGTATGGCCATTCACTGAATGGTCGATGTTTGCAATGTCTCTTTCCCTTCGCTTATTTTAGCGCCTGCGCACCTTACATTTTCCCTATCATGAGGCGTTTGCGAACTAGCCCATCTTTACATCGTTCCAATCCACTTTGTTCGGAATTGTTTGCGTTGCCTGTAGGCATTCTCCTGTGCCCGTATTTGCACACCTTACTTTATTCAACGATGATTAAAACCATGTTTTAGTCTACGCCTCGCAGCGTCGGAATGTGGAATGTACTTGTCGTTTCGGCAGCAGCGCGTGTTCATTGTCTCATATAGCACACGTTCTAACCGACTGACATACCACTCAACAGTTGGCTCCGCTGATCGAGCTGGAAAGCCCACCACCGGGTCCTCCAACCCCGGTGTCTTCATCCTCGGGGCCCAACCCCGGTGGCCCGTGTCGGCGAAGCGCCTCCTCTCCCAGCGTGGCCACACGAGCGCTAATGCTCTCCGACCTGGACTCTTTCCCTCAGCCGGTGCCTCTACCTGACGAAGCCCGAAGCCCGTCTCCTACGCTCATACTCTTCTCGGAGGTATGTTTCACATCCCGCCGTCATCATCAATATAATCAGCAGCAGCAGCATGACTACGTCCACAGCAGGGCAAAGGCCTCCCCCAAGTTTCTCCAAGTAACCCTGTCCTATGCTTGCTGTGGCCACGTTATCCCCGCAAACTTCGAAATATCATCTGCCCAGCTAACTTTCTGCCTCCTCCCTGCGCGCTTGCCCTCCCTTCGTCTGTAACTCTTAATTACCAGTTGATATCTTGTATTCTCGTTATATTTCCTGCCGTGCTATTTCTTCTTGATATCGACTGAGACGTCATTAACACCCGCTTTGTTACCTGACCCAATGTGCTCTCGGCTTGTCCCTTAAGGTTGCGTCAATCATATTTCTTTCCATGGCTTGCTGCGTCGTCACCACTGTCATACCATACACCACAGACTGCACGCTGCACTGCAGTCTCTGCACTTATACCAGCTACTACAAAAATTGCGTCACCTACGAACTGCGGCAGGCCGTTCAGGATAGCGCACTAAGACGCTGCCCGGGTGCGTCGTTTAGTGTTATGCCAATAGTTCCCAAGTAATGCTTTCGATTTCAATCAAAATTTCAGCAGGAAAGTATTCGTGACTACTGGGAGCTGTTTTATTAACTTATTCCGGATTTCTAGGTGCTTCCATTTTCTAGCCTTCACCGTTCTAACAACATCATCTGATATAAAGTTTTGCCAGGTCATCTACAGTGTATGGGCGTCACGATTCTGCTATTGCCATCAATATTACCTCTAGCTATTCTGTAAAACCCGATCGCCTCAAAACAGAAGTTGGGCTTTCAAATGAAAATTATTACAAAAGAACAAAAAGTTTACAAAAAACAAAAAACAAAAGGACGTTTCTATTTAAAGTGGAAATTCAGCTAGGATGTCCTAATGCGGCTTTTCTTTTTCCTACCGTACACAACAATTGGACAATAAGGATTGAAAGAACGAACAGGACGAGTGCTCTAAGCTCAGGTGTTTCCTATAAAATGAAGCGTCATCACGTTCACCTGCGCAGTGCGGCGACCTGGAGGACGGCCCGTACGAAGAGATCGACTCGGCGGGAAGTCTCTCGGACTCGGCCACACTTCCCGGGTCGGACAGCGGCGGCGGCGGCAGTCCGGCCAGTGGTCGCCTCATCGACGTCTCCCAGGAGGACGACGCTCCTCTCCCCAAAGACAAGGACTCGAGCGCGCCGGCGTCGCCCGAGAGATACCTGCCACCTGGACCCGGCTCAGACGGTACAATATATATCTGGATTGGAATTGTTGAATGACATGTGAAATCTTGGCAGCTTACGTCGCCGAATCAATCAGTTTAGCAGCGGATCTGTACTTTGTCAGGCCTGCGCCGTCCGTATGTCTATCCGGTGTCACGCATGGGGCAGGTTCACGCATGGGGCATGGGGCAGGTATGGGCTGTCAGGGCAATGATGATGATGATGATGCTCGAAATGATAGTGATGATAATCATGATAATAAATGACAATCATCTTGATGATGCACGTGACTTCGCTAGCCAATAACATTCGCTCGCTCCTGGTTTTCACGCCGTAGGAGTCCTATCTACTCACCTTCATCCTTACTATCAGCCATGCCAGGATTCACGGTTTTACTCACGTCTACTCACACGTATTCCAAAGCAGTGTCGTTCATAAATCATTTCAATATTTATTGATCAGAGGCGCGAATTACATAGGGGGGGGTGCCTTGACCTCCCCCCCCCCGCGTTAAATTTTCCAGGAAAGTTCTAAAGTTCTAAATAAATATATCTTATGTTGTCATCCCTTTCAAGAAAATGGCCTTACTGGTTTGCGAGCACTCATAACTCGTATCGAAGGTACATATCAAAAGGCGTCAAGGGCTCCGATTACGTGAGATATTGATGTTAAAGAGCGTTGACACCATGGTCAAAAAAGCTGATTCTAAGCTAACGGACTCATGAGTCGACTCACTCGGACTCACTCAGACTCAGATCGAGCCGTGAGTTTGAGTTTGAGTGAGTCCGGGTGAGTTATGTTGTGGTGAGCTTGAGTCCGAGTGAGTCCGGTTGAAGAAAATTTTGGGGAGTGTGAGTTCGAATGAGTACGGCTCAGGAAAATTTTTGTGAGTCTGTGTCTGAGCGAACCCTGAGCGCCAAATATATTTCATGAGTGAGTCTGAGTGAGCTCCACAAATTTTGCCGACCTATGCGTAGAACTGGCTGATCCCGTTTTCGGCGACATTTGAGCTAACGAGTGCACTTAGCGGACATAGTCGGTGAGACCAGACGTTTAGTGACTTGAGCATAGGATTGCGCACAGGGGTGTAGGAGGCAGTCCCCCCACCTATTTATCTATGGGGGGAGGGGGGGGGGGGCAAGTCTGTCCCATACATTTACACAAGCAGGTTTGGTAGTAGAGGACCCTGCATGTTGCTTTCTACGGACTCTGCTTACTTCCTTTACCACTGGAAAGGCGGGTACCAAAGGGAAGTCGTTGCGAGAAGCATGTCAAAGGTTCAATTTTTTCACTGCGAAGTTTACTGGCGGACTCGACCATCGCGGGCAGGAGAGGGGGGGGGGGGGGTTGGGATGAGGGCTGTGTGTTAATAGTTCGCCCACGTAAAACCCTGAGCACGCCTATGGATTTGAGCGCAAGTGTCCAGCTTGCGAAAAAGAAGATTCGGCCCTTCACTGAAAGCTACCGAGATCTGCCTGACACCATGCCTATAGCATGATACTCCGAATTAGAGTGACGAAGAGCGAGAGGATATGTGTAGGCAAAGAACACGTTCTGCGAAAAATTATAACATTTGTTGTTGATTAATCAAATCCGTATGGTAAGTTGTACTTACAAGCATGACTACGTCTGTTTCGTCATCACGAGAAATCAAAGAGAAACATGAGAAACAGGGCAGAGTCAAAGTGATTGAACATTGTCGAATTACGACTGTTGTCGAAGATGACAGATCTGGTACAGCGAAGCTTAATAGTAATGCATAGGCACATATACAAGATTCAACAAAGGCCTCAAAGGCGACTATGCAAAGTGAAAACCGTCTTTTTTCAATTTCGCTCAAAGCAATAAGCCACGACACGAATTACGAGAACAAAAAAAAGAAGAAAAAGAAAAACTCCAGGAGTGTCCCGTTTCTCTAAGCATTAGAGCTGTGCACGGGCTCCGGGTAGCCCGAAAGCCCGAGCCCGGCCCGGCCCGCGGGCCGGGCTCGGGTATGCGGACGTCTTCCCAACTCGGGCCCGGGCCGGGCTCGGGCTACTCATCTCGGGCATCGGGTGGGCCGGCCCAGGTGCAAAGCCCGTATCAAACCAAAAAAAATATAGACGTTGTGCCGGAATTGTTTTCTAGCACTTAGCGATGAGCACACAGATCACATTTTTGATTATTTATCCATACAACCATCCTCCTGTCCTGTATGATAGATAATAAACGGCTGGAAGAACAAGGAGTCTAATTATTCTAAGCTTTTTTATGCTTGCGAAAAAGATATTTGCGATTCCGGCTACCAGTGCGAGCAGCGAACGAAACTTCAGTTCGACAGGATATGTGACGCACCGCACTTCACTGAAGTCCGAATCACTGCGCAGCTTGTTATTTTTACAGAACTTGTAATCTGTGTATACACATTAACAAATGTCGTTTGCATATGTTTAACTTTGATATGTTGAATAAAATGCAACATGATCAAAAAGTGATATCTTGTCTCCGCAGCAAACTTTCATAGTGTCGGGCCGGACCGGGCCCGGGTTTGTGTTTTTGTACGTCGGGCCGGGCCGGACGGGCTCGAAGCCCTTTGGGGTCGGGTTCGGGCGGGCCTGCGGCGTAGTCAATGGGCCCGGGCCGGGCTCGGGCTTGAAAATTAGGCCCGTGCACAGCTCTAGTAAGCATAACAAAGGGAATTCTGACACACAAAGAGAGATCAAGAACGAAATAATGAAGCGAGTGAAATGTGATTAGATCACTCATTACAAAGGCTTAACGAAAACAAGACTTCTACGAGAAATTACCGCCATCAAGACGAGGCGCCCGGGGAGGCACGGGAGGGGGAGGGGGAGGCCGCTTTTACCTTCAAATTCCCCTCCAGCACAGTCAAACACGATGCGTAAGTATCCCGCCTTTTCGACAGCACCCGTACCTCACCAGTAACAAAATCCTGGCGCCGCTCTGACCTCCACGTTTGGCAGTCTCCATTTAGTGGGACGTTGTCAACACTTAATGCCTGCTTTGACAGAAAGAACACATCTCTAAAAATACGGAAAGAAGCCAGCGCGAGTGAACCAAGGTGTACATCGGCCACTCGGGCCGTTGTATTAATGATCGCCTAAGAGAGCATGCGCTGTCTCTGAGAAATGCCACAGGTTCGCATCTGCCGCATCATTGCAAGGAGTGCTTGTGTGAACCTTTGCTGAACAGCACGTGCATTTTACGAAGGAGCAAATATGAGGCGGCACGTGAACTAGCTTAGGCGGTGTATATTAAGCAAACTGGAGACGAATGCCTCAGCTTTTGGTCTTTGTCCTTGTTTGAGAATGAGTTTTCTTTCCTAGCTGATAGGTGGTGATGATAGGTCTTGGTGCAATTTTTCTGTAGTTGCGGTTTTTTTTAGTGTGTGTAAGCGTACGCATGCGTGAGGATTTGGAAGCTAAGCATCGGTTAAGTAAAAGCCAGTTGTGAGTGTGTGCTTGTCCATGTCTCTTCTTCGTTCTTTATCTTCGTTCTTCGTTCTGCGCCTATGAATTCCGTCCCTGACTACTGAGGTTTTTTTTAGCGCACGAAAAAACAAGGACCAAGAAAGGCGGGACACACACAGGCGCTAACTTGCAACAATGTTTATTCTAAACGAACGCTTAAAGGAGCAGCACTACAACGTGAAGGAAAAAAGGGGTGGGTTCCTCGATGCCCACTCCAGGCATTGCAGTAATTCAGGTGCCAGTGCAAGTGACGACGTTCAAAGCGTGTGCATGCCCATTTTTCAAGAGTGTTCTATTGTCAGCAACAGCAGAGGTCAGCTGACCCGCGAAATAATCGAGGCAGAAATGATTGATCGGCTGGCAGACAACTGTATTTCAAAACCGTCGATTGCCCTCTCCTGTAAGCAGTTAACCTATCTACGAAAAGATTGGTGAAATTGCAAATGTACGTGTAATCATGATGATTGTAAAGCGATGTTGCCTATATATGTGGTTCCCTGTTTCCAGAATAAACATTGTTGCAAGTTAGCGCCTGTGTGTGTCACACCTTTCTCGGTCCTTGTTTTTTCGTGCGCTAAAAAACCTCAGTATGACATACCAACACGCCCCAACCCCCCACGTTATTAAGTCCCTGACTACCTTTCATTTGTTACCTTGTACCTTAATCTAAGTGCACTGAGGGGTTTTTTTTCATCTTCTTCTTTTTCATCTTCCTCGAACCAAAGCGTGATATGTGCTAAAATTTCCAAGAACGCTGCCTTGGTGTGCCAACCTTGTGTCGGTATGCGTGATCTTTTTACACGCAGGTGGTCTCAAACCATGGCTGTCTAAAGAGGAGTCCGAGTCAGCTTACCAGGCCATGAAGCGCTTCGTCAGCGGACCCATGAGCCTCGATCCCAAGCTTATCGTCCTCAAGGACAGAATCGGTGAGTGGCCTCACAAGCGTAAGCATGCGCACAGGAAAGCTGGGGGGGAGGGGGGGAGGGGGGGGAGGCGTGAGCGCCATGTCTGCCTCCATACCTTTACTTAGTAGGACTTGCTCTGTCATTGTTTAAAGTGCAGGGGTAATTGTCATGCTGGTTTTGACGCTAATGATTGATGTGTGCATCGGACACTGCATATCGAGAACTGTTCACTTCCCGCCTTTATCACAGGCGATCATGTTACCGAAGGCCGGTCATTGTGAGAAGCATGCCATCGCTTTATATTCAGTTTTCTGTGCACTGCGAATATTTTAACGCGATAGCGTTAGAGAGTTCGTTTCGCAGATATTCTAGCGTCGGCTGCATTGTTGGAAAACCTGGAAGTAACAACGAAGCAAAATCACAACGCAGTGTTCATAAGCTTGAAGTGTAAAAACCGGGTTCACACGGACCTACCTTCCCTGCTGCATCTTCCGTACCCCCTCTCGAACAGTATGAGATTGGAATGCGCTTTGCTACCATATTTTCTCTCCCAATAGAAACCATGCATGTGTTCATCTAAGATGTTTCTTCAGTCCTGCCAAGTTAATTGCCAGTTCTTGTTCGAATGCATGAAGTGACAAGTGTATTTGTTTTCTTTCTTTTTTGTTCTTGCCCCTGAGTCTTTAAATTGTAGCTATCTTTACAATGCATCAGTGTGGTTATGTTGAATTGGTCAGTACTTGTAACCTTCTCCTCAGGTGTCACATTTCTGATAAAGGGACGTTTAAGAAAAAAACTGACCCTGACCTACCTGAAAACTTATATAGTTATTGCTCGTTACAAATAGAAATAGTACACTGAAGAACGGAGCAAGAGCTCCATAATGAATTGGTCAACATGTAATAGTAGCAGTATGTCGGTTCGACAACGAAATTCGATTCAAGCGACAGTCGCATGTGGTGAAGTTCCAAATGTAAGCAACGAAGTAAACCCTTGCGCATGTTTCTTTTTCTTTTCTTTTTTTTTTCTGCACAGGCGTCGGCAACTTTGGCGAAGTACACCGCGCCTTGTTCGGCAGCGGGCCCGTGGAAGTCCAGATAGCGGTGAAGAGGCTCAGGGACACGATAGTGGGAGATCACAAGGTGAGACGCCACGATGGGAACAAGTAAGCTTGAGAACGCGGATTCAATTACCGCTCACGGTGGCAGCTTTTCGATGAGAATTTACGTAATGCACCCGATGACTTACATTTAGGTCACGTTAAAGAATGCCTAGGTGGCCGAAATGATTTCGGAGTCTCCGATACGGCATGCTTCGTAATCATATTTTGGTTTTGGCCCATAGAATTGCAGAAATAATAGTTACCACTATTAATTGGATGGACCTCTGACATGTTTATTTAAGCTGATTATTGTTAGCTGTTCGTTGCGACAGCTTAAGGCCAACTCTGGCGATTTTTCGATGTCAATGGATATCAATGAAATTCACTGGGTACGTTCATTTGCACGTTTCCGTCATTTTTTGCGAAATTACAGGCTTGAGAGGTTGTCAAATTGTTTTCAAATGAATTTTATAGATTGCCTCCAAACGCCCACCTGGCTTGCCAGAATTATTAGCAACATTGTGAGTGTGACGTCCATTTCTGCAAGGCGACGGAAGTGACGGAACTGAGGTGCCACTGCAGTGTCTGCTTGTCTGCTGTGGATCGTGTGTGTTTGAAAGGCGCTTCCTTGGTTGAGCGTGCGATTTCCTGTTCCATGTGGGTGGGCGTGGTATTGCGTTGTGGGCCGCACACGATTCGCCGTATATTCACCTTAACAGCCACTAAACACTCGCAGCTGATAATTACACTTCGCCTCGATGATAAAGCGTTTTAGCTATCACTGTCAGCTTACCGCGCGAAAAGTACGGTAATACCGTGCTGGTCGAAGAGTGCTCATGCACGAACTTTAACGCACTGACACACTTTCCGTTACTAATACCAGGTCTACCGTATCCGGGTCTATCTGTACACGGTAAGCTGCGCATAGTGAGAAAGGTGCGCACTTGGCTGATATTAATAATCAATCTTATCGATGTCATGTCAAACAGCGCTCCACAAACTTATGCCCTCTTTCCATGAAAATATTAAGAAGTCTTAGTTTGACGGCAAACTACTTAGAGTAAGCATTTTAGACCATCGCCGCAGCCACAGACTTGGACGGCCTGGACAAGTGGTGCCTTCTGGCGGCGCTATGCGCAACCAGGCAAGCACGAAAATCTGTTCTTCATCGGTGAGGAACGGCGATGCTTGTTGACCTCCAAATGCGTCCGAATCGCAGCTGTCATTGTCCGACAGCTCCGAGGAGGTTGTGCACGTGGCACGATCAGTCACACAGACATGGTGCGGCGTAGTCGGCGTGGTAACCTATCCGCTCAGCGTCTGCTCTTTTGCGGCTTTCGCGGTTTTCGTACTCCGCGCCGGCGGGGCCGGCATGCCTTGCACGATTTCCGGTTTTTGCTAACTTATACGTCACGCGCAGACAGTGTTGCTTGGCTAGGTTTCGGTTTCGCTGTTGCGCTTTCATGCTTATTCAAAATTATTTTGGAATTTGCTGAGTATTTCTGCTATCGGGTCCGTGGCAGGAGCGTCTGAGGAACATAGAACCACCATTACCTTCACATGGTCGAAATATCGCCGGAGTTGGCCTTTAAATAAAGCTGTGCTGAGTGTAAATTCGGTCTGCTATTAGAAACAAATATACAGATGCTTTGAGAGATTGGTTATGTATATGGTTAATCTGGAAATTAAAGCGATGTATATTCGGACTTTTCCGCTATGTGCACTGGTCCGAAACGAGCAAACGAGCCCATTGTTACAAGCCAGTAGCGTAGCCACAAATTTTTGTAGGAAGTGTTGGGTAGGGTTCAGCCGTACTTTATGTATGTTCGTGCGTGCGTTTGCGTGTATGCCAGTGTATACCGTATGCACATGGAAACATGAAAAATCTCGAAAGGTAGGGGGGTGAACCCCCCACCCCCCCTCGCTACGCCAGTATCGTGATTTGAAATAGAAGGCGCAAAGAAGACGACGGACGAAAAGGGAGACACACACACACACAAGGCGCCACTTCCAACAGTGGTTATTCCAAGGAAAACCAGCGTAATACCTGGCAGAAGTGTGTAGCGAGCGATGGAGACGTGAGACGATGTCGTGAAGGCGGCCGACGTCGCAGTCTTTCTGCAAGAGAAGCTCAAGCTGCTCACGGTGGGAGACCCTTACTTGGTCAACGATTACACCGAAGTCGTTAACTCCCTTTCAGGGCAGACAGGGTCCACTTCTGAGGCATTTTCTTTATATTTGAAGGACCTGTATTATTCAATACCCAAGGATAAGTTGCTTCTGTGCGTCCAAGGATATATAGGCGGACATGGTGCCGGGTCATTTCAGAAGGAAGTAGGAAAACCGGAAGCCAAATTCATGGCACTCTTAGAATTTTATCTCAGGTCCACCCATGCTGAATGGGACTACCGTGTGTATCTTCAGAAGAGCGGCGTCTGCATAGGTTCATGTCTAGCTCCAACATTACGTGATTTATTTTTAGCTCAGGCAGACAGCTCTATCTCCAGTCTTATCGAGGGTAGTGGCGTTACAAAAGTTTTTAGGTTCTTCGATGACTGTTTAGTTTTTATTGACAAGCACTCCAGTGACGCCGACCTAGTGGTTAGCAAAACCTTGACAACTTTTAGGCACATTTTATCTCCAATTGAAGTGACTCATGAACTTTCGGTTGATTCCTCCAAAAGGATTTTAGATATGCGAATATTTTTTAGACTAACCATGTCTACTGGCAGTACGAGCCTCGGGCGAATAAACCGCTGCTACCCCTTCAGCACCCGTCATTCAAAGCTTGTTAAGCGTAGTATCTCCAACCTCTGCTTGCCTAATCTTTTCAAGATATCCTGTAGCGGAGAGTTTTGGCAAGCAGGTAAACCGCCTGGAGGAGGCAGGCTTTCCGCAAGTTGTACTTGTTTCTGTAGCTGAGAAAATCTTGAAAAAATCACGAACCCGCCAAGTGGACCAAGAGCCAGCTCGTGTAAAAGAAAAGGCAGCTGTGATACCGTATGTTCATCGCGTGTCCCATAACTTTAAAAAGATTGCTAAGCGAGCAGATGTAAACGTGATCTTCTCTGCTAAACCTTGCAAAAATACATACATTTGCCTCCGCAAAGCACCAGCCTGTACCGTGAACCACGAAAGTGAACATGTCGAATGCCAGGTTGCTGTGTTCTGCGATATTCCCCTGTCATGTGGCAAAACGTACGTAGACTCAGAGAGCATTGTAACAATGTTAGGAATGGCAGAGATGGTCACCTGGCAATGCATTTCAGGGATTGCAAGTGTGTACCAAATTTTCGTGCATGCTCCGTGATTGCCAAGACTCGAGATAAGTGAAACAGATTAATAATTGAGGCGAAAAAGATTATTGAAGCCGGTGGCCGTTGCGTCAGTGTGGCCTCCATATATTTATCGCAGAAATAGTTGCGATATCTCAGTGCGACTGCGCAGCAATGAAACGTGACAACACTGTCTGCATAAATAGCACCCCCTGGTTTTTCTTGGAATAAACATTTCTGGAAGTGGCGCCTTGTGTGTGTTTCTCCCTTTTCGTCCGTCGTCTTCTTTGCGTCTTCTGTTTCAAATCATGCAATGCCAACACGCCCACTTGTTCACTCTCACACCAGTATCGTGGTTTTCGGGCGTTAAACCCCACATATTATTATTATCGCTACGCCCGTTTTAGGAGCGGTTACTTTTGCATGCAGTGGTGGCCCTACTTTCGGCACTCGTGCATTTCGTGAAATCAGCTTGACGCTTTCGAAAAGGGTATTCGACTAATTTCATATTGGACATTTTAGTACAATTGCAGAGGAAATCTTCAATCATCTTTGTATTGAGTACGACAGAGGCAACAAGGACATCAGAAGAGCAGAGAAACATACAAGGCGCTAAATTTTAGTTGTTTGCTTCTTCTGTGTCCGTCGTGTGCAATACTTACTACGAACATCATAAACCATCAAGCCGGTATTTCAACTGTGCTGATAGCGGTTCCATGTGGTCGTTTGTTCAAGTGTGCGACTTGAGTGTACATTGGTGGTTGCGTAGCTGTTTGCGAAGTGATTCTGAATGTAACTCGATTTCCTGCACAGGAAGAAATCATGAACGAGGCGCAGACCATGGCACAACTGGATCACCCGCACATCGTTCGGCTCATCGGTGAGAGTATAATGCCAGAAAGTGAAAAATGATATAAGATAGTTATGTGAAATTGGGAAATATGTTTTATTCATGACAAGATTTTTGAACATTTATTTAATTTCCTTCATTTATATTTATTCAAGTGACACACTCTCACGAAGCTAAAGACGCTCCCGGTTTAATGCAGGAAAACGATGACGGGACAATCATCCCAAGAAACGAGGCCATTTGTTTGGGAACGAGACGAACACATTATATTTACAGAGCACAAGGACAAGACAGCACGTGAACAAACAAAGCAAAAAAAACCGGCAGATCCCACGCACTGTGGGAATCGATGTAATGCGAAGCAGCCAGCAAGGAGCAAATCATGCTGTACGTGATATGCATGTCATTAGTTACATCTAGGGCCTGTCATTTGTGTTCGTCGTGCAGTCACGTCGCGCAATACAAATTTTGGTGTATACCAAGCTAGCGTACTGGACGCAAGCGCACCATGAGCGTGGCACTGTAGATGACATGCATGCCAAGATTTTCGTGTTACCACCTGCCGCTTATGTTCGCTTAATTTTTTAACTCGAATCGCAGCGAGACGCGACACCAATCTGCCTCCGTTTGGCATGCGTTCGTATTCTCGCGCTTTGCGCATTGTGCAGACGCCGTCCGCGTTCCAGCGTTTAAATTGACGGACACTGTCAATTCCAAGGCGCGTTCCTCCAACGCATGTGCCCACTGAGACGGGGTCGGTCAGAATGGAACGTCATGCGCGCGTCTCCCTCCTTGCATGATTTAGAGACGCTGGGCACAGCACGCTACGTAAGCAAAGCGCGAGCACTGTAGAGTCCGACGCGACCGGCGTCCGTTTGCGCGCCCCGGCGCCCAACTGGCACCGTGCCAGGGCACGGCTGGAGGGAGGGACGGACGGACGGACGGACGTGAGCATGAGACAGTTAAGGCGTATGCCTTAAAGATTTGACGTATATCAAGCTAGCGAAACGGCCACAAGAATGACATCCGCGTGGCATGCAAGTCATGTTGCACATGACATTTCCTGATTTCCATATTACCACCTGTCATTTGTGCTCTTCATACAGTCACGTCACTCAATACCAAATTTGGTGTATATCAATCTAGTGAAACGGCCCCGAGAGTGTCATGAGCGTAGCATGCAAGTCATGTTGCACATGACATGTCATGATTTCCATATTACCACTTGTCATTAATGCTCGTCATACAGTCACGTCGTTCAATACCAAATTTGGTGTATATCAAGCTAGTGAAACGGCCCCGAGAGTGTCATGAGCATAGCATGCAAGTCATGTTGCACATGACATGTCATGATTTCCATAGTACCACTTGTCATTTATGCTCATCATACGATCACGTCGTTCAATACAAAATTTGGTGTATATCAAACCAGCGGAACGGCCGCGAGCGTGCTATGAGCGTGGCATGCAAGTCATGCTTCACATGACATGTCATGATTTCCATATGCCCACTTGGTATTTATGTTCGTCATACACTCACGTCACGCAATACCAAATTTGGTGTATATCAAGCTAGCGAAGCGGCCGTCAGCTCGCCATGAGCGTGGCATGTAAATCATGTTGTACATGACATGCAGGTCATGATTTTCATATTACCACAAGTCATTTATGTTGATCATGGAGAAATGTCTCATCGTACCAATTTTTAGATAGATCAAGTTAAGAAAACGGCCTCAGGAGCACTATGGCCATGGCATGTAAATCATACTTTTCATGACAAGTTATTCATGATTTTCATGATATGACCAGCCATTCATGTTTGTCATACAGTCATGTTATGTCATACCAATTTTGGTATAAGTCCCATTAACGATACGGCCAGGAGAGCACAAAGTCGTAGGCGGCTAGATAGATAGATAGATAGATAGATACGCTCAAAGTCGCCGAAGTTCGCTAAGAAATGCTTCGCATTTAATAATACAACATAATCATAAAATTACACCATCTCCCGCTAAAGGGAACCATGTGTAGATGTGAAGCAGCGGGCGCTAACGCTTACACTGGCGGCGGCGTTGACGCTGGCGCTCATCGCAGCGTTGCGCAGGAGAGAAAACTGGGGAGGCGCAAAGCAGGCAGTGATGGAGCAGTGTTTCCTACTGGAGCATGCCAATCGCTGCAAATGGGCAATGAGAGACAGAAGACTCCGACTGGACACAGAGACCCGCAGTCGGCTTTTAGTTAACGCGCACGCTGCGAATTTTTATTGTTCAACAACGCACAGGAGAAATCTCCCACCGGCACCACCTTGGAGGTCAAGATCCATTGCCATATATGCGGGGTGGCCACTGAACGGTTGTGCAGCGCGAGCAGTCGGTTTTTTTCAACCAAGAAACTCGCTAGCAGACGCTGCCTGCGTCGGCGTCGCGAGGCGAGAGAGGGGGGAGCGTAGGAGAGGAGAGAGAGGGGGGTGACACGCATGCGCAGTGGGAGTGTGAACGCCGTGGGCAGAGATGCGTAAAGGAGAGAGGGGGGGAGCGTAGGAAAGGAGAGAGAGGGGGGACGCGCATGCGCAGTGGGAGTGTAGACGCCGCGGGCAGGGGATGCCTAGAGGAGAGAGGGGGGAGTGTAAGAGGGGAGAGAGGAAGGGAGGCGCATGCGCAGTGAGGGTGTGGTGAGGGTGTGGCGCAGTGAGGGTGTGGGGGAGGGATGCCTCGAGGAGAGAGAGGGGGAGAGGAGGTTTTTTATTTTTATTTTTTAAACGGTTTGCGCATGCGCAGTAAGGGTGGGCACGCGGCACACCACCACCACCACCACCACCGGATTAAGCTTCGCCATAAGATGCTTCACATCTAATAAAGGGCGAGGAGTTTTCAAGAGAAGAGTTTCACCATTCGGTGGGAGAAGTCACGGACGCTGTTAGGGACAAGCTCTAGTGCGGGTGGTGACGGCTTGCGACGGGCTGGCACTGCAGAAGCGATAGACGAGTCCAGACGCGGCGGTAGACGCCGGATCCGGTGGAGATCGTTGGCCGGACGCCCTTTTGGCGTTCGCCAGCTAATGCTTGCTGGTCATCGCGGAGTCGCAGGAGGGCTTGAATCGCGCGTCCTTGCGATGATCCCAAGACGGCGGCACAGGGTAGAAGCTTGACGTGGTGCCAGGTGGAAGCCTGCAGCCACCTGCAGCCAGGTGCGCGGCTGGCCGCTGCTCCCGCGCACTGGACACCGTCTTCTCCCGGCCACGTCTGCCCTGCTCCTCCGTTCTTCTTTGGACTGTTCTCTTTTTCTTCGTGGGAGGCGCTCATTGGCCGAGCGTCACTCTTGCGTCTCGTGCTGTAGGTCCGGCGTGCCATCTTCGTCCTCGTCGTCTTCGAATACCATTCACCACACCGCTTGCGCACATCATCACACACACGGTGATATGATTTACCGGCAAAAGAGAATCTCGTGAACGGCACATACAGTTGCATGATTCGCATACACGTGGGCAGCACACACAGGGACGTAAATTCGCCAGGTTACGGAGACGGTCTTTTGGGGTAGTTTACTTGGAGGTCATGGCACATAGATCCAGTGGTTTAAGGAATGTCCAAGAGCGGCGTGCGCATCGAGAACGGCCCAATTAGCAATGCAAATGAGCAATTTAGATGTCATACATGAAATTGTAATACATGAAATAATGAAAACACAAGAACTATAAATCAATCATCAGCAAAGCAATCAGCAAGCCAGAGTTAATCAATTGTCCTAAAAGAGATGGCACCTGACTGCAGAGTTAACATTGTTGACATTGAGCTAAGAATAAATATTCCAAGGGCGCTGGCTACTTTTTAGTAAGCGTCGTCATTTGCTTGTGATATGTAAGAAGTTTAAGAAGTGCAGGAAGGGGCTTAGTGACAGTTATTCTTTGGTTGGTCGGTTTCTTCTTACAGTGATAAACTAAAATGTAGTGGTAGATCAAAGCATAGGGGCAGAATTAGAGCGCTACCGTCATGACCACTCTACCTAATAGGTGAAGATACCTATGTAAACGGCAGTAATGAGCCTTTTGCAATTAGGTCATTGCGCTTTCTTGTTTTGACGCAGTAAATCGCAGTTTTGTTATGACGTAAAATGCTAACGCTTTAGCGTTAGCAAGCTACGCAACACTTTTGGAACCAGCCAAACGCTAACGAAAATGCTAACAGTTGCCACGCCACCTATCTAGAGAAGATTACAAAATACAATCTAACCTAATGTACTACAACACTTCAATTAAGTCATGCACTATGACTATTGTTTGCACATTATTGACGACAGAGTACCTACACAAATTCGCACTTTCGTAATCCACATATAAATTCGAGGCCCAAAGTACATTTATTGATTATGTGTGTGGGGGGGAGGCGGGGATAAACATTATTCAAATCAAATAGCGGAAATGGCCCCCTTTCAGCTTGGCTTCGCTACACCAGCTCCCGTTTATTGATCGCAAATAATAATTATAGGCAGTGGCGCCATCTATCCCGCAAGCATTTGTGATGCAGTGCTTCTAAAGTAAAACAGCGCACGTGACTTAATCAAGGAGGTGTTAGAAATTTCTTGAGCGAAATCTCTACGAACTTCTTGGCCGCAACTATGAAGCCAGTATTTGCCTTCAGCTTTGCTCCGAAAACATTGGGCACAGTCGCGTTCCGCAGGACATAATAAAGTTTTTTTAGATGTGAAGCATCTTATGCCGAAGCTTAATCCGGTGGTGCTGTGCGGCGTGGCCTCCCTTACTGCGCATGCGCAAACCCTTTAAAAAAAATAAAAATAAAAAAAACCTCTCCTCCCCCCTCTCTCTCCTCTAGGCATCCCTCCCCGCGGCAACCACACCCTCACTGCGCATGCGCCTCCCCTCCTCTCTCCCCTCCTATGCTCCCCCCCCTCTCTCCTCTAGGAATCCCTGCCTGGGCTCCCACTGCGCATGCGCGTCCCCCCCTCTCTCACCTCTCCTACGCTCCCCCCCTCTCTCCTCTAGGCATCCCTGCCCACAGCGTCCACACCCCACTGCGCATGCGCGTCCCCCCCTCTCTCTCTCTCCTCTCCTACGCTCCCCCCCTCTCTCGCCTCGTGACGCCGACGCAGGCAGCGTCTGCTAGCGAGTTTCTTGGTTGAAAAAACCGACTGCTCGCGCTGCACAACCGTTCACTGTCCATCGCGTATATATGGCAATGGATCTTGACCTCCAAGGTGGTGCCGGTGGGAGATTTCTCCTGTGCGTTGTTGAACAATAAAAATTCGCAGCGTGCGCGTTAACTAAAAGCGCACTGCGGGTCTCTGTGTACAGTCGGAATCTTCTGTCTCTCATTGCCCATTAGCAGCGATTGGCATGTTCCAGTAGGAAACACCGCTCCATCACTGCGTGCTTTGCGCCTCCTCAGTTTTCTCTCCTGCGCAACGCTGCGATAGCGCCAGCGTCAACGCCACGGCCAGTGTAAGCGTTAGCGCCCGCTGCTTCACATCTACACATGGTTCCCTTTAGCGGGAGATGGTGTAATTTTTTCCATTCCATTCTTTTCTAGCATCGAGCTTGATTCGAGATTAACAGTTTTAGTTCCTTTAATATGCATGCTTGGTAATTATAAAATAAAAAATTCTTGTCCGCTTGGAAAGTAATGCAATCTGCTAAAAATTGATGATGTGATCTTCAATGAACTCTGGCACCACTGTTGAGGCTTTTTAAGAAAATCGGCAACACAATGAGACACGGTGACCAATATGTGTCCGATGAAATTAGTCATCTGAACTCGTAGTGTCCGGTCAGGTGATGGCTTGGTGTTAACATTTCCTTGCTTTGTCCATTTTTTGGCACGGTTCCCTGTTCTCCCGTGGTTGAGTACAGATCGTACTCTGAATAATCGTCAACAATTCTTTAAAACACGTGCGAAACTTCCGGTTAAAGTGCAGCTTCAGTATGTTCACGAGCGGGACAGCCTAGGAGTCTGTCATGCTCTAAATCATTTACCTTTCTTTTTTGCAAATACGTGCTGTGTCGAATATTTTAAGCATGCGTGTCTAACAAATGTAGTTGCTCTTGGCAAGCGTAAAGAAACAAAAAAACTGAAAAATGACTACTGCGCTCAGTGGTTACTTTTAAATTGCTGTCCAACCATCATGACTATAATCTAACATAAATATCAGCGTCTGTTGAGAACCATAGGAAGAAACAGTGAAGGATTAAGATATTATATATTAAAACCAGTGGCTGCCGTATCGAAAGGGCCGCCATGCTCCTCGTATCTAGCGGTCTTGGCGATTGCGTCTCAAGCTAAACTGCTAAAAATAGTCAAGGCTCCCAACGCGCGAAACAACGTTGTACACACCAGTGGTCTGACATCACATTCATTTTTTTTTCTTTTTTTTGTCGTATAGCCTTTTTTTTTTTTACGACGTGCAAAAGTCTCTAATAAACCACCTTCATCTAACTCTGCAATTCCGCTTCGCCTTTATTGTGGTACAATCAACTAAATATTGAGTCGCTCAGTTTTCGAAAGTCTTCTCTGTATCTTTACGTGATTTTTGGAATATCAACCAGCCTTGATACTGATTATGTGGCGGCAGCCCCCACAATCTTAGAGGACGCGTGTGCGAAAGGCTATAGGCGTGTGTGCTGTGCGATGTCAGTGCACGTCAAAGAACACCAGATGGTCAAAATTTCTGGAGCTCCCCCCACTACGGCGTCCCTCTTAATCATGTCGTGGTTTTGGGACGTCACATTCCAACAATTGTGACAGCACACGTGTGTCTTCCCTTCCTTGCAGGGATATCCCAGGGGCAGTCTCTGATGTTGGTCATGGAGCTGGCTCCACTAGGGCCCCTAAACCGTTTTCTCAGGCTTAACAGGTAAGATTTTTAGCCACCATCTCCATGTCGTACTGCAGTATTCTCCGGGAGTTGTTGTAAATGTGAAAGCTTATTCGTGAGGCGTATATGTTGCTTCGAAAATGAAGTTCACCACAAAAACCATGCTTGCAGCGCTTTGTAGATTTTGTTTCTAGATTTTATGACACCGACTTCATTTGGAACGTTTCCTTTTGAGCATAAAACTTGTGAATAAGCTGTTATGTAGATACAAGTGTTGCTTCTGTCTGTTCTATAAAGCAATATAGATGCAAAGGGAGGAGCGTTAATCTGCGCTCAAGTGGTCGGTTTTACAAAGTCACGCCGGGCTAACGCAATACGACGTACGGGAGTTCTGCGAGAGCAGCTAGTGAGGGATGAAAGACAAGTCGCACTGAATGTCGGCCCACTGTTGCAAGGACCAACCGAGGTTGCAAGTCGTTGCAGCGCAGCGCTAACACGTACTTCACGTCACGCTATCGCGGATAGAAATACCGTGCGGGAAGCCTGATCCACAGGGAGTTATTAACGCGCGCGTAGAGTGCTAAAGGATTTCTTATGCACGGCCACGAAATCGCTGAGTCGCCAGAATTTCGGCATTGGTTATATAACTGGAGGTTGGTGCCTGGCTACGTGTGACCGAATGAATTCCATTGAAAACCCACAACAGTATTTCACACTCGCTGTCTGCTTAGCGTGAGAATCAAAGTCGATTGCGCTCGCAACGAGCGAACTCGCGCGCCGCCAGCTACAGAGTGTTCCTGACGGGTAGACAATCAGAGTTATCTCTTTCAGCATTACAGTGGAAACTTTTTTAGCGAAAATCGCAACTGTATTCTGTCATCAGTAACACGACAATGAGTTAGCGTCACGATGTGTCGTGTCACTCCACTAACGAAAGATTCGGTTCGGTCTGCGTAGATCCCAGCTCCGGCAGGATGGCGCCGGCCGTGTGCTGGCGCTGGCGTCGCAAGTGTGCGGCGCCATGGCATATTTGGAAGCGAGGCAGCTCGTCCACCGGGACCTGGCCGCGCGGAACGTCCTCCTGGTCAACGACCGCTTCGTCAAGGTCTCAGACTTCGGCATGACGCGAGCGCTGGGCTCCGGCAAGGACTACTACAAGGTACGGGCAACACATGAGGCCGTCCGCATACGAAACGCTGCTGATGAAGGGGAAAGTGCCGAAGGCACGTTTACTGCCCAGAAACTTTAGCCGATTCTAGGCAGCAACTCCATCCAGCAACAGCTTCGTTACCTGTGTTTGACTCAGCCAGCACCTACGTAGGAATACTGAATTTACACAAAACAGGCCATCATAGGCCATACTACTGAGTTCATTCAATAGATCATGCTCGTCAAGAACACGTCTGGAGAAGGATCTGTGCGAGCTCCTTCTAAACTTTCTTAAAAGGACACCTTAAGGCTCTCGGCAAGCACTGTGGATGGCATTGGCCTAAAATATTTCTGGGAAAGTTAGCGTGGGTGCCTGGGCCTAATTCACTCACTAAGCATTTCTAACGCACTAAAAGATATTAATTTTTTTATTATTTTTATTTATTTATTTATTTATTTATTTATTTATTTATTTATTTATTTATTTATTTATTGTATACTGCATATCAAGAAGGACAGGTACAAGAGGCAGGATATGAGCAAAAACAGGAGATGTGGGAAATTATTAGGGAAAATGCAAACAAAACTCCTATTATCAGTACGCGTGAAGGCTAACAATGCAAGGTATTACATAAAACGGAAACACAACACAGATTGACAGTAAATATTGAAGCTCTAAGTTGCAGTAGGTCGCCGAGATCAGTTAGACGGTTACACTCTAATACAGCACGCGGGAAAAAAATAAAACTGAAAGGTGTTAGCTTTAGAAAAAACACTGGGTTAATGAGTGGGCATGATCACGTCCTGTATTTCTGGAGGGCAGAGGAGATACATCTGCACGCGGGTGAAGGGCTTGCTAATGGTTCAGAAGTAGCTACAGATAGTGGAGGCGGTTCTTTTTTCGTCATAGTTCAAATTTTTTTTATGTGGGTAAGTCATGAGACACATCGATCTATTTTGTGTGAGGTATACAGACGCATGTTTCGTAGTTATGTTTTTCTCTCATGTGTGAAGGTTGTATTTTTTATGCTCTCCTTTTTTTTTTATTTGATCACATGTGCTTACGCCGTATCATTTAGCCGTGCAGCTTATTCCAATCAAGGCTGACAAATAGTACCCCAAGCCCCGAATAAGCTACCATCCAGATCTCTTCACGCCCACAAGCTTAATGCATCTCTCCAGAAATTAATTTCGCTATTGCTCATGATTAGGTCTTGATTAGAAACGACGTTGATGTCTTGTGCAGTTCCTTATACACCATAACAAGGAAAAACCCGCTAATATACAGTAGGTACACGCGTTCCGTTCGGCACGGTGTCCCTAATGGCTGTACGTAACAGTGCATTGACGGAAAGCCGGATCGACGGGGTGCATTGTTTCGGCTGCATCATCAATATTTTCCTATCATATTTTTTCCACGCGCAGGCGCAGGCGGCTGGCAAGTGGCCTCTCAGGTGGTACGCGCCAGAGTGCATCTACTTCTTCAAGTTCAGCACCAAGTCGGACGTGTGGAGCTTTGGCGTTACCCTCTGGGAGGTCATGTCCTACGGCGAGAGGCCCTACCAAGTGAGTTCACCCGCTGAAACTCAATAAGACTGGAACATTATCCTACACTCGTGGCCGGGAGATCTGCTCATTCTTGCCATGTGCTTCATTACTGATGTCACAGCGTTTGCTAGGCAGCATTGCACCAGGCCTAATAGGCATCAGAATTTTAGGAAGCGGCCAATCTTTTAGTCATGCGAAGGAGGATACGCAACACTCCGCAGATCTTTATGATTCCGATATCCGGAAGGATATGGCGAAAAGTGATGACAGTTTTAATATCAGAAAGGTCATCCATCCAACCGAATAAGTCATTTGGCTTTTGAACAGCGCAGTTACACTAAAAACTGACTGTCACTTTAAAGGACCTCTGAGAACGTAATATTTTTGGTTAATAACATATCGCTTGATACAGGAGGTTCGGTAATACAGATAACAATTTGGTGATGAAGGTAACACTCAGTGCTGTTTTGTGTTACTTTATCCGTATGATGGTCAAACTGTGTGAAAGACTTCGAGCTTATACGACGTTCTGAGTGTTTAGCGCAACTCAGAGTTTTTTTAAAAGGAAATAAAGGTAGGGGTAGAAGACAGGGAAAAGACAACACCATGAACGCTAACTTCCCACTGGTTTTATTATTGGGCCAACCGAACAAAGACGACAGCGCTCACGCTGTCATTCTCATTTCGTTTTTTGTCTGAGTTTCGCTAAACAATGATAGGGTCAGGGATTACCAGATCGCCCAAACTGGCACTCTTTTGTGCCTTCATGTTTGGTGGTATATTGCATATTCCGTGCGTTTTCGGGGCTCGTAGGCACAGTTTCATTGCGCTCGTTTTCACTTACTTGGCACGGGTCTTCTTCGCTGGGATCTGCGACAGCATTTTGACCTATTCGACAGACTTTAGCTGGCATTACCTAAACATGCCTATATCTGCTTGAAATAACTTCATCAAAATTTAGAGGTAAGAAATGGGGAGGCGAGCTCAGGGGTGGTAGCTTAAATTGCTGTTAATTGGTGTTAATTGGTGTTAATTGGTTCTGTGATACACTTATAGGTGAATCGTGCTTTTTTTTTCGGAACGATGTTAAACGTGAATGCAATTTGCATAAAGAAATGACCCTGAGTTGGCGAAACGTCTTCAAAAAAAAAGCTTCCTACTCAACTTCCCATCGCCGTTTTAAG
>JALIZH010014685.1:0-28845 GCA_030522465.1 Rhipicephalus appendiculatus
TTAGAGGCGAAGCTTAAGGGTCCCCCCAATTTTTTTTTCCCCCGCTGCGTGAAAGAGCCGTTTCAAAATATTTTCGTAGAAAAGAAGATCCAGCCAATAGTTATCCACCTTTGGTATTATTACTGCCTTTGCAGCTAAGAACTGCTTTCCCTATATTTTTTTCCTCCGCTGGAGAGCGAACAAAATGTAATACAAATTTGTTCGTTCGTCGAATCGGCTGCAGTACTTACTTTGCTCATTACTGTAATCTCTTCTTGCGTTTCTTGTGTTTTTTTTTCTTTTCGTGCGGTAGTATCGGCCGTCCGCATCCCTGTCTCTGTTATAACCGCAGCTCCCCACGCCACCATTACCGTCGCGCTGATCACCGAAACGAAGCGGAGGGCGTCGAAGGGAGACGAGGCCAAAGGAAGAGCAGGAAAAAGAAAAACACTATTTCTTGCTCCGTCAGGAAGGTGCTTTGCCGGATGTCGCAGGCCCTAATCGTCGCTGCCCAGGCTGCTTGAGCAATCCGCCGCAGCGGTAAGACTGCTATGGTGGTAGCCTACATAGACTTTGATGCGCAGAAAGCTCGCGGACACCAAAGCTGTCCTGTACATTTCGATAAGTCGGAATAGATTCGGCATTGCATTGGAGGCTGTGAACGCTGATGACTTGCGCTCTGCTCAATACTTTCTTTTGCGTTTATCCTTCGGCACTTGCACAAACTGAGCAAGACTATAAACTAAAAATGCTTTCATCCAATATGTATGAAATAATGAAGACCTAGGAGCAAAAAGCGTTGTTTAGCATATCAGTATGTTACTCAATGTAAGATATTTCGGGGACTTTCAATGTGCCCAGATGGTCCTACTGTGAAGCGGTGAACATGAGAAAGACTTCAATTTCTTCTCCTTAGACTAGGTCTACGTGGTCTCGTCTGTGCGAACATTTTCTTTTTTTTTAGAGCTGGCAAACAATCATGACAATATCAAAAGGCGAAATGCAGTGTATGTACTGTGTGCGTGTCATGACGAAACTGGTGGTCAAGCTCCGGATCGAAAAGCCGAAAGTTGTATGGTGGCCAGAAAAGTCTTGTAAGGCGCACTTAGTCGCTATAGCCTTCATATGAACGGTGTCGGTAAAAAAAAATGCTTTCTATTTAATCAAATCCTTTGTACAAGACTACACTTTACGCAGTTTTTATGTTCTGGATGTAGCTAATACGCGTAGACAACGTTTAACGCAATTGGAAAACACAAGATAACCAGTTTTCACCTATGTTCCCATTGCAATAAGTCCTGCTGGACGCTACCGTATGATACAGTGGAATAAATAGTTTAGATCACTTCAGAAATAACATCAAGGCATAAGGATTTATGAAGAGGGCTATTTAACGACTTTGGGGGAATTAAACAATTCCAGCTTTTGCGACGTCACACAAATTTAAAATATGCACATTTAACAAGCAAATATCAGCAATGTTAGCTATATAGCGACAGCCGAAGGAAAGCGCCTATGATTGGTTATATCGATTGTCCGCCGCGGTGGTATAGCGGCTAGGGTACTCGGCTGCTGACCCGAAGGTCGCGGGTTCGATCCCGGCCGCGGCGGTCGCATTTCGATGCAGGCGAAATGGTAGAGGCCCGTGTACTGTGCGATGTCAGTGCACGCTAAAGAACACCAGATGGTCGAAATTTCCGGAGCCCTCCACTACGGCGTCTCATAATCATATGGTGGTTTTGGGACGTTAAACCCCAGATATTATTATTATGGTTATATCGATTGCCGGTCCTGAAAGTTGGTTCCAGTGAAATAGAGTTTTGCTGATTAAACACGCTTCGTAAGTTTTGGTTAGGGCATCCATAATTCCAACTTGATTCGCCTTTGCTCATAAATGGGCGAGAGTGAGAGCATTGCACAAAGTACAAATATGAAATAAATTTTATGGAATAGTCATGAGTGCGAAAGCCTGTGACGACTAGCAAGTGGTTGTCGGTTCAGAAAAATATCTCATGGTGCTTATACTCGCTTGCTGGACGTCGTTGCGAAGAATGAAATCAGGACAAGTTGGTTGGTTGTACAGTTGCCTTACGTTACTTAAGCCCGGACGACTTTAAAAATGTAAGGTGCATCGGAAGGGAATTGAACAAAGAGCATACTGTTCTCAATAGTCTACATTGCTCACCCTATCTATGTTCCCCTAAAAACTAATTAATTGTGTGTAATTATTCATTTTTTTAATTACTGCCTCAAAACCAAAATAGAATACGCACAACTGTAAGCACCTTCAAAAACTACCGAATGAACACTTTCTTTTCCGATACGTATTACGTAGTCTTTTTTTTTCTTTTTCGCGTTGCACGCGAAATCTGAAGGAGCCACGTGATGGAACACTTGCGGACTGCTATCGGGCTGCTTTCAAGCATACAATCGGTAAACGAGGTCGCTCACCCGTAGCGCGACTCTGACCACGGGAAAGCGGCAGAATGTTTAGGATCTGGCTAGGATTTGGGCTTTCAAGTGCTAAGGCGTCCAACACTGAGAGCGACAGCATAAAGGTAATCGCGGATGGAGTAGCGGTACCTTAGTGTTGAATTGCGCAAACAAGACAGGGACTACAAGAAGAGACGACGACACACTGAGCGCTCAGTGTGTCGTCGTCTCTTCTTGTAGTCCCTGTCTTGTTTGCGCAATTCAACACTTCGGATCATGAACCAACAAGCCCAACTCTCAGCCATTCTGGAGTAGAGGTACTTTTCACCGGTTGGACGCTCGAAAGTAACACGATGGCTGTTCGTATGCGCTCCGTCACGGGGCTTTTCTTAAAGTACGGAGCACTTCAGGGCCTCAGCTTTTAGTCCAGCCATGCATCTCAAGTGCGGTGATCACGCTCAGAGTTAAGCGCTCCATACAGGCCATAACGAGGCTACCAATCCTCAAAACAGGGTAAATTGAACGACCTGGGTCAAAAATAATATAATGAAGAAAAATAACCAAGATGTAACCGCAATAGATAACTTAAAGTCGCTAAAAACGCTTCGGAAACCTGCACCTGACTCCCGGGCTGCATAAGAGATGGCGCCACCGCCTCGCAGAACGTATGATAGCTCCTCCCATGTGCACTTCAGCGGCGCTTGGTCGCTGCACATCTGAAAGGGGTCAACAACCTGACGGAACTCGTTTCAGACGACAGGTATCTTAACGGCTCTAACAAGCAGGAAGTCCATAAAGCGCGTTAAAAAAGTAGTGAGCATGTCGTACACCGAGTTTGCGAATCTCCCTTAGAAGATTTTACTCTTGCCGGTGAAAGCCTAAATGCTTATCTCGAACATTAACGGCATCGTCAGTGTAGTAAACGGAGCAGTAGGAACTCTACTAACGGGAATCCCCGCATGAGCGCGCTACGCACTTCCTCAGGTTTCGCAGTTCAGGAGCTGCGTTTAGTTTTTTTTTTTTCATATTTTACGGGATTTCGCGGCAACGCGGAGGAAAACTATGCGCTAGACGTACCGTACATCGAACAATTCAATTGGTGGTTTCGGAAGGTGCCGTGGAAATCTGAGTGTCGTATTTGGGTCTCCAGTCAATAATTTAAAAGTTGGGTCAATAACAGGAGTTGATGATTCAGTTAAAGGGAACCTAAAAGTAGCCTGAGTGTCTGTGTGCTAGTGCAAGTAGTATACCTTCCGTTCCATTGGCTTTCGACGCATCTTTATTATTTAAAGCATTGGCTCAAGTTAAGTGGGAAAGCCCGTGTACCGGGTGTTCAAAGTTAAGTTTTTTGTTTTTTGTTAAAACTCAGCGCTGGGAGGCACGTGAAAACCACCTTTGCAGATAACTTATGTACTGAGGGGGGACACAAAGTCAGACAGTAATTATCGCTGTCAGCCCAAGTAACTAAGATTGAATAATTAACTTTTCAGTTAGGGCAGCAAGCAGACATGTTTCTATTGAAAAGATGGAGGCAGTCGAGCTTCTGCACAGTTTCACTTGGAAGAATTCTTCTAGCATGCCTGTGCTCTGAGATATCCCGCTACAAAGTTTAATGGCGGTTTGCATGATTACGCATGGACGGCATTGAGCAATGGCGATAGGCTGCTCCCCGATGGGCCGCGGCAGTTGCGTGCGGCGTTTAACAGTTTGAAGGCATAGGCAAAGATGATAACGATTGCCCTTTTGCTACCGGCTGGCGATAGCAAGCAATGACTACTGGTCACATCGAGGAGGAACATTGCGCCGATCAGCTATGCCTTACATGTGTAATCATGCAAACCGTGATAAAATTTTGCAGTGGGATATCTCGGGGCACGGACATGCTAGAAGAATTCTTCCAAGTGTAACAGCGTAGAAACCCGACTGCGTCCAACCAACGCCTCTATTTTATTCAATGCCAGTGCAAACGCTCGCCCCTCAATGGGAGCCGCCGGTCCGCCTTAGTTCAGGGAGTGGTCGTGAAGCGACGCCACATGTTCGGTAGGGCTGCTTGCGTCACACGTGCGTCCGATCGCTTTCGCACGGAGATGCGATAGACGCGTTTTCCCTCTCCTATATCATGCGTCCGTCCGATTTGTTCCTTCGTGCTCCCATAGAGAAAGGGAAAATGACCAAGAGCGGACACTCAGCGATAAGAGGATCGAGCTCTCCCCGCCACCTCCTCGCCCAAACAGCCTTCGAGATTTTCGCGTCAAATCATAGGGACCGTGATCCCGAAGAACGCAAGCTGTAATAAGTGACCGTCAGGTGGCGCAAGTAACGCAAAAGAAAACAAAAAAAGAGAGTTTTGAAACGCAAATGTGTAGCTTTTTTCAATTTTTTTTGTTTGTTTACTGTACGTGTGAAAACATTTTCTTGCACAATGAACTGAGAATTCGCGAAAAGAACATTGTCACGTGCATCGGCACCAGGCGACCAGGCGAACGCGGGAACGGAAATCGACAAATGCGTCAGAACAGATATGGATGGAGGTACGTGAGGGTGTGTTTTCGTAAGCAATGTGTTGACGGGTTGGGGTAGGCTAAGGTTTGGCTGGCTGCTGTATCTGAAATGTAACGACTGCGCGTAGTGGGTTTTGGGCGCTTGCTTTTTCTTCTCGTCGCGGCAATGTGAGCATTGCTGACCGTGTCACCTGCTGAGCCTGAGCAACGGACGACGGCACGGTGAGAACCCACGTTTCTTTTCTCTCTGAGCGCTGCGTAGTAGGCTTAGCAGCGGAGGCCTTTGTCGATTTAAGTGTGCGCGCGTAGCAGGCATAGCGCATGTACTTGCCTAGTAGTCACGCGTGAAAGTTCAGGTGCGACGCGCGCTGAAGGAAACGAGAAGGGTCTACCTTTGTGTAATTAGTTACGTACCAATTGTGAGTCGTTGCTACTTTTTTTGAAAGCGAAGTGGGTTAAAGTTAAATGAAATGAAAAGCATGTAACGTACGATCCCGAGGCCCAAGGTTTCGGCATTGTTAACGCGTTGTGGGCGTAGCTAGGCACTCCACACGAGTGAAAAGAGTTCTCGGTGATGGTCATTGGTGTGTGTGGCTTGCTTATTTTGCTAAAGAATATTTCGAAGTTCGCTTCTGGGAAACTGCGCAGCAAGTTCGCTTGTGGAAGGGCCAGGGCAAGAAAGCCTAAGCTATGCATGGCATGGGTGGCTCGAGTTACTTGTTAGAAGACGCGCCAATGGTTAATGCCCACTCTTTCAGAATTCGGTGCATTTTAGTACGGATGTTTTTGCGAACGACATCGCATTTGCATAACTCAGGGTAGTCGTTCTAGTTGCATATTCGGTCTCTGCCAATCACCCCAAAATAACTTCGTATGCTGTCACTACGACACCGACATGACTCTAAATAATCTTTTCAGATGTTCAGTCGTCGGCCGTACAACCCCTACTGTTGTGTGGCGTGGTGAAGTAACAACGGCCGCACTTGCAAGAAGCCCGGAACGAGCTTCTTCCGCATCCCACAGGACAACAGGTGAGCCCCGATGTGAAGTGTTTTATTGTAGTGCAGTAATTTCAATAAGAAAACATGCTGTGTATTAGTGCAGAGCTTTAAAATGGATTGTAACGACTGTTTTTTAAAGTATGATTTATTGAGTTTTCGATGATTGTGATGGTGTCCAGGTTGTAGTATATAAAAAAGTAGGTAATTGGACGATGCCACACAAGCGTTAAAAAAACTGCAGAAAAAATTCTCAGCAATGATCTCGCATAAGTGACGTCAGCGTGAGCTCATGTTGTGGCAAATGCTAGTAACAGCAGTACCGGGTTGTGTAGGTGTGTGTTTGCAGGTAATTTTTTACGAAGCGGCTCATGTAGTGTTCTAAAAATGTAACGTCTCATCACGCACTACTTTGTATTCCTGTTATATTGATATTAAGCATTTCCCGTTGCAGCTCCCTGCGGAGGAATGAAGTCGCCGTCGCGGAAATTTCGTCGCACCATCAAACGCCTGCAGTAAAGGGTCGCCTCCTGCCGCAAGACCATTGAAAGGTTGTGGAAACAGCAGAGGGAGCTACCTACATCGATTGCCAAGGCCTTGGGTGTCGTTCGTCCTTTCGTGACCGAAGAGGTCTTCAGTCTCCTTTGTGCACATGTGCGAGTTATGAATAGGGGTCAGGGGAAAAGGCTTCCGGCATGGCTAAAGAAATTTGCATTGCACTTACACTTCAGGGGTCCCAGAGCATACCGCTTTCTAGCGCCCATTTTTTGTCTGACTATGCAGCGCTCACTGAGTCGTTGGTTAGGAAATATTCGAATGTCACCAGGTGTGATTCCAGGGGTTATTGAGTGTGTGTCAGCTTGTATGCAGACATGGGATAAGCGCGACAGGGTGTGTTCACTCATATTCGGTGAAGTGATTTTGAAGAACTTGTCCTATGATGTAACTCAAGATCTTGTGCAAGGCTTTGCTGACGATGTAACAGCTCGAACGCCAGATATCGCTGACAGAGCCATGGTTGTCCTTCTCGCTGGTGTTCCTAGGAGGTGGGTCCAGCCAATCACATTTACAATAGGACACGTATCTGCGCCAGGAAGTGTTACAAAGGATTTGCTTGCCTGAATTATAAACAACCTTGGACACGCCGGAATCGCAGTTAAATGTTTAATTTGTGACCAAGGAGCCTCAAACGTTGCCCTTTCTCATATGCTTGGAATTACAATTCAACGTCCTTATTTTGAGGTTGCTGGTGAAAGGGTGTACTTTGTTTTTGATGTGCCACACCTAATCAAAACCGCGCGAAACAACCTGCAAGCACACAAGTTGTTCATAGGAGATGAAGTTATTGAGGCCCTTTATAAGTCTACTCACGAATTGCGGTTTAAACTCGCGCCTAAGCTGACCGAGAGGCACGTCTACCAGAAGCCTTTTTGTAACATGAAAGTAAGCTTGGCAGTACAGGTGCTAAGTGCATGTGTTAGTGTGGCAATCATGGCTATGGTGTACACAAAGGAGCTCCCCGCAGCAGCTATGGCTACAGCCCATTTCTGTGAGCGTATGGATAAAGTGTTCGACTCACTCAATAGCTCATCTCCCAAAAAGAATGCCCAGAAGTGTCGTTATGCCATTAGGAGAAATGACGAGCTGGTAAACTTTCTGCGAGACCAACTCGCGTGGATCAGATCATGGAAATTGTCTCCTGGCTTGTGCAAACAAAGCTTTTGCATATGTACTTTGTACTTACATCTGTTCTAAAAATGTTACCTCAACCGCCTGTCAACACACTGACGTGTGTGCTGCATAGAGTGCGAGATCACTTGTAGTGCCTTTTTATATCGGGATAAGTCTGTCGTCATGGGGCATTGTCACTGATAAATGTGACAGAAGAACCAAAACAGGGCCTACTTGCAGATAGCTAGAATGTGCAGCACTCTACTAAGAGAGACAAACAACATAACCACAAGTGTACACAAGCTTTCCCAAGTCGCTTTGTTAGGTTAGGTTAGGTTCATTTCAGTTTGCATGCCTAGTGGAAACGTATTCATGCAACTTTCTTTACGTTTCGCATGTATCACTGTCTGCACAACAGTGCAAATGTCGCACACGGCTTATATATTTTTTATGTTGGAAGGTTTGCCTTGTTCTCAAGCGCAAATATCTCTATAAGTTACCTTCATGCACCACATGTGTATGACACATAAACCAATTGTTTTTAAAACATTTTGGTACATGTACTTCTTTTAGCTACCTTCTCTATTGATTGGTCTGCTTCGGATATCTTTCGTTCAGTTTGTATTGCGCTGTGTGTCTTTGAAAACGTCCGTACTACAAAATAAAGCATTTCTCCATTGTCTGTGCTTGTCTTGTATGCTTTCGTGCTTATTCAAAAGCGTGTATGCACGTGATCAGAAAAGGGGAAAAAAAATAACAAACAAATCCTCGCTTAACATTGCCACAGTGCAAATGAACGCAATATGCGAGCGGGGGGGGGGGGGGGGGGGGTCCCTAGCACGCACTGCACCACGTCAGAACGTTTAAACTGCGCGCGCTTTAAACCGAAACCGGTAACTCGCTGCACCTTGTCCTAAAAAAATTTTTGCACGCACGGAACCAGAACCGAAACTCGCAAAGTATCATAAGCGACCACTTGGTGTCCCACTGCATTTCAGGAGAGGGGAAGCCCTCCTTGCACTCTAATTCGGCCGCATGGCTCTATGGGAGTGTCCGCTCTTTACCAAGTTCCCTTTCTCTATGGTGCTCCTTTTTATAGCTCGAAGCAATGCCGCCGCCGCCTCACAGCGCTCGTGAGGCAAAGGCAGCGCATGCACTGCAGCGTCGCATTGACGCGTCCCCATTGGTTGCTCGCATAGCGCCACGAACGGAGACGCGCTATCTCAAAACACCGTGACTCTTACAGAGCCAGCGTGACAGCCAATATAGTGAACACGAGGGATGCAAGACGCCACCCCACGGATCTGCACACAACTTAACAAAAAATTACTTCATATGATTTCCGTCGTGAGGCACTGCATGGCGGGTGCTCTCCTCCATGAACGCAAAGCACACGCGAAGGCTAGGCGATGGGTGAGAGTAGGAAAAGGGCTAGAAGAGAGGGTGGTGAACTGCTGGAACGGGCGCATTTGGCTGGCATTGATAAAATAGAGGAGGCGTTGGTCCAACTTTTCAATACAAACATGGCGGCTTGCTGCCCTCACCGAAAAGTTAATTATTCAATCTTAGTTAATTGGGAGGCTGACAGCGATAGTTATTGTCTTTGTGTCCCCCCTCAATACATAGCTTATCTGCAAAGGTGGTTTTCACGTGCCTCTCAGCGCTGAATTTTAAAGGGGTACTGACACAAAAATTTTGGCCTCGCGTTTTTTTGCTGCAATGTATTGCTGGGGGCCTGTTAGTCATAATACGGCCCCTCATTTGCTGCAGCGGGCGACAGATGATTAATTATAGGCTCCTCATTACCGACCAGTTTCAGTTTAAGAGAGCTCGAAAAACGACAAGTCGCCGGGTGCAACTATCACCACCTAGCGTGCGCAGCACTCGACCACGTCAGCACACAGAACTGTGACGCACTTCCACACGTTCCGCATCAAGAAGTCCTTTCGAATAGGAAACGGGACAGCAGTGTCGCCAAACACAAAACTTTCAACGCGTGCGCCGCGGCCACGGACTCGCGACCAGCCGCCGAGAAATATAGACTGCTGGAACAAACGCGGCAAATGAAAAATGGCCGCTATGACGTCATCATAACTTGTTGCAGCGTGGTCACGTGAGGGAAGTAGGGGGGGTCACCTAGGTCCCCTTTGCGAGTGTCAGTAGCGTGAGGGAGCCGATCGCTCACGCAAACTTCAAAATTAACTTAAAATACCTTCCAAGCTATATTCGCTGTTGATATTTTGCAGATGATACACACATGTTCACAGGAATCGAACCCCCAGGCTGTCTCGGCCGCGAAATTTTTTGTCAGTACCCCTTTAACAAAACCAAAAAACTTAACTTTGAACACTCGGTATATTCTCAAGCAAGTAGACAACGCAGGGTGTTTCACGTCAGAAAAAACAATAAATTTGCAAAGGCGGTTAACCGCCACTATAGATAACCTAATAAGTTCAGCGAAAAAAAACCGCCAGGCCTGCGCGGAACGCGCAGCACAGTCACAGCGAAAGCTGGGAGAGCACCATTTCTAAAACCCGTTGCAATCTATCTTGGGGCTATTAATACAAGTACGCTTGCAAGGTACCTACTACTCCATTAATTGATTCGGTGGCTGATGACGACGAAGAATTATGGCTGAGCCCTTTGTAATGGGTTGGAAGCATTCAACGACCCCCCTCGTAATGCAATTCATATTCTGTGACGCCTGGTTACACAAATGGCATTCTGTGACGCCTGGTTGTCGTTTCACTCTTCTGCCACGTTATATTGCGCATGTTAACGAGGTTCCTTCCCGACATAATGCTTGTATAGGGTTTTCGTGCGCCGGGTTTTCGAGCACAGGCATGGCTCAGTGAACAATGCAATACATGCATGACATACCACAGTTTCGAGACGAAGAATAAATTGCAAACCGTAGCTCTCGAGAACATTGATAGATGATTACCCTGCGACCTATTCGCTTTCAACTTAATTTCTCTTGCCTGTTCTAGCCAATAGTTATCATTGTCTTTGTAGTGTTCTAGAGGTACACCTAGATACTTGACAGGTGTCGTTCACGGGCCAATATACAGAAATTTCATCGTGTTTTTGCAGTTTTCGTGTGGGCCTCGAGTTGGGAACAATGCAGTCGAACCAATCTGTTTAGGCGAGTAAAGAACGGAGGTTTGGGACTACCCCACCTTTTCATAAGGCAAATCATAAACAGGTTCTTCTTCTTCTTCCGTAATGTGAGCGATCCTTTCCTGCGTACGGTGTGCCAACTGAGGCTTATGAGGGCTTTACCTGGATACATAGTTGGTACAGACCACATGAACGGCGCTGTCTGCGGGTATCTCAGGGAGGTGATCTTAAGTATCCGCTTTTTATCTGTCAGATTTTCTAATGAGTATCTGTTTTCAGTGACACGTAAGAAGCTATACAGAGATGTGTGTGATACAATTTTACCTGTTCCTATGTACAGGGCCATGTACAGTGGAGGCCAAGGGCAGGACGTGCTAAAACGGGTTAAAAGAATGCAAGTGGCTCCCGCCACAAAGTCCTTCTTTTTTAGGCTTCACACAGGTACACTGCATGTCAAGGTATTTCTAGAGGAGCGGGGTTTCTTTTTACCTTGGGGGGTCAGACTGTCTCATTTGTAATAAGCCAGAAACTATCGACCACGTTTTTTTGCATTGCTGGGAGGGAGTGTATTTTTGGGATGTACTGCAGAGAACAATCAAGAAGGAATTCCCGTTGGATTCATTTGGCATCAGATTCCTCCCAATAGATAATGATGATGGTTTGCCGTTTGACTTAATAATGTTAACAGGCCTCCACTGTTTATGGCGCGCCCGTATGGCAGGATTTCACTGTGATCCAGATGCAAGACCCGCAAGAATGTACTTCAGAGAGTGCATGTCGAAGTTTGTTGAAATTCAGAAAGCGCAGGAGTTTGTACCTGAGTGGTTGTCGAGGGTGGAACCCTTGACAGCCCTCAAGGAATTTTAAAATTGGTGTCTGTCCTGTAGGACTGACACTGTTTGTTGTTATTACCCCTATGTCATTGTTGTTGTACATAATGTCTGGAAACAGGCAATAAAGCAAAAAAAAAAAAACAGGCATGGCTCAGTGGTAGAACACTGGGCTGGCACGGAGCGGACCCAGTTTCGAAACCCGTTCCATCCTGAACACTTTTTCTTAAAGTTTTTTTTTCTTATTTCGTGCGATAGCGGTTACGGACACCGGCGGCGGCGGGGGGACAACTACGTCACCCATCTTGTGATCTCATAACAGCTTTCGCTGTAAAACTAATAACATAGATAAACTAATAACTTGATTAGAACTCGTGCGAAATAATCCAGCTCCCTTCATCTTACGTAATTACAATCGAATTGCCAGTTCGTCTGCTATGAAAAACAATCTTGCACTCATGTAACTATATTCTCGTCGTAACTTCGAGCGTCTGGTTCTTTTTCAGAAAATATTCCATTATCCAACTGTCCGAAACGAATTCATTTCTCAGCCGCATTACATATCACCTCGAGCCGACCATAGTTACAAGGATGACCTTCAAACGTGTCACACAAAAGCCATCTTTCAGTCATTTATTACCCGATCATCCTCTGAATGGAACCACCTTCCTGAATACATCGTATCAATTTATGATAATCCTTTGGTTAGAGCAGTTTTAACTAAAGTTGTGTAAACGGATTCTGCTCTTTATTGTTTTTACTTTGCTTGTGGAACACGAGTGCATGTAGTTACGAAGGGCTTGATTTTTTTTTCTACGTACATGTTTTGTAACCTTAGTGCATTTTTATCATTTATTACTTGTCTGTAAACACGTTAGCTGCCTTTATTGATCTAGCTAAAACTATATAGTGCCATCTCTTTGTACGGAAAAGTTCTATCTGTTTTTTTTTTGTCGTTTATTGTAACCACTCCCCTCTTTAATGCGTTTGGCCCTAAGAGTGTTAATAAAGAAGTAAATAAAAGATACCAAACCAACGACTTACAGATTGCCGTTCGCTGGCGCTCGTCAAAGTATTCTTTTCTGTTGCGCCTAATTAGTTAATTAACTAACGTCAATTATGCACGACATTTAATATTCACTCTAGGGCCCGGTACGTTTCGTTGGGATGTAGAGGGCATTAAAAGACGATCGATCGAATTTTTTTTCTGACAACATACATGCGGCACGGTCATTTTTAAAGACGTTCAGAGAAAGCCCCAGAAATATAAAAATCATGTGACTACGTTCACTCGCCATCAATGGCGTAGACAGGGGGTGGCACACCGAATCCGTGCCCCCCCCACATGCCCCCCACAATTTTTCTTTTTTTTTGCCATGACATAAAGAGCGCGCAATGACACTCGACCGCATCTGCCTGCCCGGCCCACACCTCAGATCCAGGGGGTGCCACCCCCCCCCCCCCCCAAAAAAAAAAAAAAAAGGTATTCTGCCTACGCCCCTGCTCGCCATTGTATTTCATTGCTCCCAACCATGCGTACAGCGAAAAAAAACCATGCACCCGTACCGTCAACCAAACTCTTCTCAGGGACGATGACGCTTCCTTACATATACCACAAGCTTATTTATTTCACCTTATGCAATTGTCTTTGGTATTTCATTCCACTGTGCGCGAGAAATACTGTGTCCTCCGCATACAAAAGCTCTCATGTCATTTTTATTGGCCATTAGCCTTTCCTTCGCATGTTTTTATGAATTACCACCTTTTTTAATAAGACCTCGCCCTCCCAGCATACATACAGAAAAAAAAGTACGCAGTTTCCGCTAGGGTGCGCAAGGCCAATGCACAGCGAAGCTGATCGACCTCATGATTTCCTGTAGTGTATCGTGGTTGAACTTGGCTGCTTCAAGGTTATAGCGCCGTGGTCACAGGCTCAGCGTCGCTCGTACGCGGCTTCCCGGGTTACTAAGTCCTGGCGCTGCATCCGTTTATACGCTGTATCCCGTTCTCGCGCATGGCTGGCCTATTTTGAGATCATCACGTCGTCTCGGCCTATTGTTCTCGAGAGCTCTGGCTGTGTATTCGGGATCAGCTTGCCGTTGTCTCTCGTGCATAGCAGCGAGTCTCGCTTCGCGAAACGCGGCCGCCTCCTCGGGAATACGTACCTTCTTATGGCGACCCATGGCAGCAACTGTCTCGACCAGGCGCGATTTTTTTTTCACTTAGCTCGGGCGCGGTTGCTGCGGAGTTGTTGCCCGGCGCATACGCGGCTCGACATGATGTCCCTCCGGTTGGCGCGTAGAGATGATCGACTTGGCACGAGTGATCCGGCGTGGTCGGCGCGCAGCTGCTACCCAGGCGCATGCGCGGCTTGACATGGCGTCTCACCAGAAGTTGCTAGGCAACGGCTGCTAGGCAACCGGTTGCTAGGCAACGGCGCATCAAGGTTTTTTCGAGATAGGGTCGGACACATCACGGCTGACTTAGACAGCTTCATTTTTAAAAAATGAAACCAGAATTTTAAACGTATGTTGGTTCTGTGTAAAGGTCCGCGTCAAGGAGCGACAGAAAACTGAAGATAACGCAAAAGCTTTAAATTTAAAATTATTGTAGCGCCCTCGTTTGGGCGGCTCGCGAACCGCGAAGGGCGCGGCTGCACGAGAGGAAAATCAAGACGGTGCTTGGCACATGAAGCTACGGGCTCGCGTTCCCTGCGGGCGTCGATTATGGTTCAGCCGTCTCTTTCCTTCGCTCCTGTGGCATAAGCCTACACTATAACTTTAACGCCACAGCGTTGAAGAGCTCGTTTCGCAGAAATTCCGGCGTCTGTGTTGACGTCGGTGTCGTTGGTTGTGAGCGAAAAATCATCTTGCCCATGACCAAAAAATCGTGAAAGATGCAAATAAAATAAATGCTAAAAATTTTCGGGTCCAAGCGAGGACTGAACCCAGGCCGTCTGGGTGGCAAGCAGGTGTTCTGCCGTACAGTTACGCGTCTGCTTGGAAATACAGTGCAAATAACTTCCTCTGCTTGGAAATGTCGTGAAAAAAATTGGCTCCTGTATATAGGCCTCACAATACAACATGCAATATCGCAGTAATATTGCGTGTTGAATAGTAATATTGCGCGTCAGAATATGTGAATATTGTTGGAACTTCCTCTTCGTCAGCCTAGCAGACGTCTTTCATCATCATCGCCAGTGCTCCTCACGAGCTGCCGCTCGCTCGAGGGCACGAAGCCATATATTTTCTTCTTCATTGTTCCATTAAAAAAATTGAAGGACACTGTACATTACAAAGTGTGTTCGGCGAAAGCGTGTGGCCATTCCACTGACTATGCCATGTCCTTTATCTTTTACACTCTCAGTGGGATAACACACAAACCGAATGTGTGCGTGTTTTCATTTTTAATTTTTTTCCGCGAATCGCAGTGAGACGCGAGACAGACGGACAGATGGACGGACGGACGGACCGACGGACGGACGGACAGACATACGGACAGACAGATGGACGGACGGACGGACAGACGGACGGTCGGACGGATGGACGGACGGACGGACAGACACCGGACGGATGGACGGACAGACGGATGGACGGACGGACAGATGGACAGACGGACGGACGGACGGACGGACACCGGACGGACGGACACTGGACGGACGGACAGACGGACGTGAGCATGAGACATTAAAGGCTTTCGCCTTAAAAGTGATCGTTTCGGACGTGCCGTCTCTTGTCCTGCATGACAGTCTGCTAGCCGGCGGACCTTGAGGTCCATCACATGGTGCCGAAACCCAACGGGATCGTCTAAACGACGCCAACCTCATCGATTCAAGGTGTCGCGCCGCGACACCTGAACCTTTGGCGAAGAGTTCCCGGCTGCCGACTGAACCATGGAACGGCTACTAGCTCGCAACTGGATGCCATCGCGCAAGAAGCGGAAGGCCTCCTACGAGAACCACAGCTGCCATCGTCACAGGTCAGCATTTAAATTGACCGCATTAACGCGATCTACGCACAGATAACGAAGATCGATGAGAGCCTGGTAAACGAGACACCTGAAGATCTGATAGAGGCGGAGACACTCGACGCGAGCAATTACGGGGACAAGATTGTCACGTTGAGGTCAAAGCTTCGCTTTGCGATTCAGAACGACCGTGCGTCCCAAGCCTCGCGCCCGACGACAAGCCACGCTTCCGTCGGTGTCAGGTCGATACTGCCGCAGCTAGAGTTGCAGAAATTCGACGGCAATCGACAACAATGGCCTCGATTTTGGATGCAGTTCTCGACGGCAGTGCACAATAACGACGACCTCAGCGCTGCCGAGAAGTTCAACTATTTGAGCACGCTTGTCACTGGAGCTGCCGCTGCAGCTATATCCGGACTCCAGGCAACAGGAGAGTGTTATGAAGACGCAGTGGACATCCTCAAGAAACGCTTCGGGGACGAAAGGATCATCGTTCAGGAACATCTTCGAAGCCTCTTAGACGTTAGACCAGTCCTGTCGTCGTCTAGCACCACCGCACTTCGAGAACTCTACGACGAAGTCCAAGTCCATGTGAGGAGTATTAAAGCACTTGGTACAAGCCCCTCTACATACTGCTCCATGCTACGGGAGATCCTCTTGTGAGCCTTACCACCAGACTTGGTGCTGAAGTACCATGAGCTTCACAAGCCGACGACAGCGTTCGCCGCGGTATCAACGATACAACCACAATGAGACCCAGAGGGGACGGCGCAAGCAGAGATAGAGCTGCAAAGACTTCTCGAGTACTTCGATCACCAACTTCAGTGCCGAGAATCTTTGGCAGCATATGCGTCTCCGAAAATGCCGAAAGACGAGCCGAAAACGAGCGATACAGCGCGGCCTGTTCAGCATCGCAACTTCTCATCAGCAGCAGCTCTGCAAAGTGTGTTGGGGAAGTCATCGCAAGTCATCGAAGCATCGTGCCGAAGTCTTGCAAGTCATCGAAGCATCGTGCCGAAGTCTGCGACGACGAAGTGAGCTTGACAGACAAGAAAGAAATTCTCACCAAGGCCGGGCGATGCTACCGATGTCTGAAGCAAGGTCTCGTCTCAAGAGACTGCAGAGGAAGACAAAAATGCGATAGATGTGTTCGACGACACGTCACATCTATGTGTGACCCGGACTTCCAGAAGAAGTGGAAAGACTTGAAAGCCGTGCACACTAGATTAGGGTGGACTGTGCAGGGGCCACTTCCATTCCCAAGAAACACCGCTCAATGTTCTACAGTCATAGCACTTCGAACTTGTGTAGAAGAATGTGTTTCGGAGGCTCTCACACGAATTGAGGATCTGGAAAGTCTACGTGCGAGAGCTGATGAGGAATCTATGTTGGACAGCAAACTCAAGCCAAAGCAGTTCGATAGAAATCAGACGAAAGAAGAAGGGTGCAATAAATTGCGACTTGCCTGGAAGGAACTGATCGACCTAAAAGAGCATTTCGCTGTGGCTACCGAATGTCTTGGAAATTTGATTCGCGAGCACAATCACTTCGAAAAGAACGACAAACCAATTCCTGTGTACCTAGAGGAAGAGTCAGCAGGAGAAATCCCCTATTCTCGTTTGACGCCTATCGCACATGGAGCGGTGGCCATAGAAGACCTTCGTGAGAAACCGGGGACCAAAATCCACAAGACAACGGAGACATCGTGCGGCACTTCCACCCAAGCAAAGAAAATCCGACCGAATTAATGACTCAGGACCTACGTAAGAGAGAACAATGGTTGCCCCGACCAAAAGGGATCAGACGCAAGAAAAAGCGGAAAAGAGAGCCGGCGTCAACGCATGAGCTTTCGACTGAAGAGCTTCAAGAGGCTGAATGCGACGACATACGTCTCAAACTAGGGACCCTTCATCGACAACCAGGCGTGCCTTCAAAAAACTTCCCCATCTCCCGCTAAAGGGAACCATGTGTGGATGCGAAACAGCGGGGAGATAATTAGCTTGAGCGGGAGGAACGTCGCCGCTCTCGTTTCACGGCAGCGGTCCGGGCGCTGCGCAGGAGAGAGAATGAGGCGCGCGCGCTCCGTCATTTTCATACCGCGGAACTACCGGGGGCCCCCAGCGGAGTATGCAGCTGTCACACCACCTGTCGTGCCCGCCGCTGCGTAGAGGATTCCTAGAGGAGAGGAGAGAGAGGGGACGTGCATGCGCTGTGGGAGTGTGGGACGCGGGAGCAGCTCCGTAGAGTAGAGGATTCCTAGAGGAGAGAGTACGCGCATGCGCTGTGGGGATGTGGGACACCACTCCGTAGAGTAGATGAAGGGGGTGAGCGTAGGAGAGTATAGGGGAGGGGCCGCGCCGTAGAGTAGAAGATTCGTAGAGGAGAGAAAGGGGGTGAGCGTAAGAGAGAGAGGGGACGCGCATGCGCTGTGGTGGTGTGGGACGCGGGAAGGAGGAACGGACTAAGCCCCCCCCAAACACATGCAAGCAAGATTAAGGAATGGGGTCAACCTGGGCGACAGACACCACCTGCCTAGCCATTGCTAAGCAGCTTCTCTGTGCTCTCGGCCATGACTCTGATCACTGTAGTAGTGGTTGACGGCCTTCATATTACTACAGTGATCTGGTTCGCATAATGGGTGCTTCCCTACTTTATGAGAGTGGCCGGACGCGGGACGCGGGACGGGGGGACGCCGGACGGACATAGCCCCGAGCATAAGATGTTCCGCATCTAAAATTTTCGGAGGCCTCCACTACGGCATCTCTCATGATCATACCGCGGCCAAGATTCACACGGCAAAGAGAACATTGCTTGTATAAATATTCTGTATTCTGTATATTGTGAGTGGTGGTGGTGGTGGTGGTAAACATTGTATTCAGAATTTCACCAGAGAGTTAGTGTGCCTAAGTAGTAGTCCCTAGTCCGGGACGCCATTGGAGATCACCGCTGCCCGGGCGCGCGCTACCAAGGAGCGTTGCGCATCCAAGGTAGAGCAGCCGAGCAGGTACAGGTACTCCTCCCAAGCCTCTCTATTTGGGATGGGGAAGGAGGATGGGAAAGGGAGTGGATTGGCAGGACACGAAGTCACAACGTGAAAGGTGTCGGCTAGAATCTGACAAGACGGACATGTGCCAGAGATTTCCGGTATGAGGTGCCGTGCGACCGCCGGACTAAGGAAATATTCGTCTGAAGGCGGCGTAGCAGTCGTTCGTCCGCTTTCGCCAGACCGCGTGCGGGGCCAGGGTAAAGCCGGCGCGAAGTACGATAATAATCCACAATATCACGGTAGCGTGTGAGACTCGACGTTCCAGGGTCCGACTCAGGACATGGAAGGGCAGCGGCCCGGAGGAGAGAAGCGCGGGCAGCGGCATTCGCCGCCTCGTTGCCGTTAAGACCTGTGTGACCTGGAGTCCATATACTACTCTTACGGAGTGAGGGATAAAGCACCAGGAGGTGGCTTGAAGGAGATGAGCAGCCAATGGGGTGATGGAAGCCTGGATGTAGCGTAAGCTGCCTATTGTTAGGTTGTACAGTTCGAAAACGCGTCGAAGTGCCTCAACGAAGCACATTGAAAAAAATTCCCCATCTCCCGCTAAAGGGTGTGGATGCGAAGCAGCCGGGGGGATAATTAGCTTGAGCGGGAGGAACGTCGCCGCTCTCATTTCGCGGTAGTGGTCCGGGCGCTCATCGCGGCGCTGCACAGGAGAGAGAATGAGGCGCGCGCGCTCCGTCATTTTCATACCGCGGAACTACCGTGGCGCCCCCCAGCGGAGTATGCAGCTGTCACACTACCTATCGTGCCCGCCGCTGCGTAGAGAGACGCTTCTCGACCGAGGAGCTGGAAGGTTGTCGCGGCGCGCTGCTGCAACGAACGCTTCCAGCGTCTGTCAACTGCTCTCTTGTTCCGCTCGTAACCGTGCCGGCTCCCCGAGTAGGGGAGCCCACCGAGGAGAGGAGATGACCGCCCAGTCAAGATTCCAACCCCTCAGCCAACTGGATGATGCTAATAACAGCCAGCCAGCAGACCTTGCCATCCAAGGACCACCCCGGTCAACACAGCACAGCGACACGCCAGAAAACGACTCCGCTACTGCAGGAAACCAAGTAAGCACGCATCTTTTTGCTGAGCGTCATGGGATATCTGAGCATACAGCTATGGATGACCAGGACAGCTGGACTGTAGTCCAGAACCGAAAACTCCCGCACCCAAGCCACCGACCTCACCACAGCCGCAGACCTTATTTGAGACCATAATGTTGAGGCCCAAGGCATTTAACATCACCCAGATTCCGCCGTACCAGTTTGCGTATAGACTCCGTCTAGCGCTTCCTCAAATTAAGGGGTCGGACATTCAATGCAGGCTCCTCACCAAGTCTAACCTAGCAGTAGTTGACTGCTACACAGAGCAAGCTGCACATCTGCTGCTGAACCTGGAGCACCTGATCATTGACGACCAAATTGTGCAGTTTAAAACATATGTTGCTCTCCGTGAAGGGCGCATAAGGGGTGTCATTCACAGAATCAAGGGTCTAACTGAAGAGCAGTTAATGCAAGGCCTGACAAGTTCGACCCATGAAATCGTGTCAGCACGGCCCCTCGGCATGTCTAACACAGCCCTAATCACGTTCAATGGTACAAACCTGCCAGAATACGTGGCTTTCGAATCAGTATGTTTCCCTGTGCACAAGTACAGACCAAAGATAACGTCATGCATGAACTGTTTAGGCATAGGCCACAGATCTGACGTTTGCACAGCCCTGAAAAGAGACCCAGAAATGTGCACGAGTTGTCACACAAAACATGCAGAGGATTTTATCTGTACTCCGAAATGCATACACTGCAGTGGACACCATGACTCGCGCTCTCCCTACTGTCCAAAGGTAGCAGCAGCTACTGCTGCTCTTCGTAAGCGAGTGAACAAACCGCACAAGCCAGCAGCGGCCTATTCCTCACCGCAGCGCTCTGCGTCAGGCAAAATTAGCCAGAAGACGAAGCGGTCAGAGGAACAAAGCTTTCCGTCTCTTGCGAGCGACCTCCTAACACCGACGCCGCAGACGCGCCCGCAGTCGGCAACACAGCCTCCGACGCAGCTAGCGTCCACCACCACATAGGCAGCTAAGGTGCATAACGCACCGTCTCTACACAATGCCTCGCCTGCACCACAGACGCATCCAAGCGTTCTGCAAGAACTAGCGGAACTACAAAACACGCAGTAGAAGTATCTGCAAATTATCAGTGACCAACAAAAAACAATTGACGAACTTAAAACTGTTATTAGCCAATTAAAAGAACAAAACGCTGCCAGAGACGCTCTAACCTTGAGTCAAATACAACTCCCCCCCGAGCATGAGCAGTATGAACGTCGCTTCAAACAATTCGCAGCACAGCTACAACACATGCAGCACATTATTGAGACACTGTGGTGAACTGTAGTGTGGTGGTGTTGAAGTGTGGTGGCAACGTGGTGTTGTGTGAGACGTGCTCTGAGGCAACGGCAGCGATGCTTGCGACAGCGGCAGCGATGCAGCGAGACGTGCTCTGAGGCAACGGCAGCGATTGAGCGGCGGAGAGAAGACGACGACGTAGGCGCGAAAAGTCACGCGTGAAACCCCGGTCCGCCAAAAGAAGTTTGCGGGAAAGCTCGCATGATCAAGGTCCGTAGGAAGACCAATGAGAAGCAGGCACGGGGAAGAAGAAGAGGAAGGAGAAAACGTTCGAGGCCCAGTCGAGCGCAGAACAGGTTGGAACAGCCTGGAGCGAAGGTCGCTGGTGTCGCGCGGCTGCGGTGTCGGGTTCCGGACCCGAACGCGAGAAGTCCGACATGCCCAGGACGCTCCAGCTGGTCACCGAGTACCCGGAGGTACGCGGCTTCACGGAGTTCCGGCCGTGACTGTTCGTGGCCACGTTCCTGGTGTCTGAGCCTCGCCTCTGGTCCCAAACCGCCCGTGGAGGGCGGAACCTCCTGTGTGGCGTTCCCTGCTGGGAACGAGCGCGGCGCCTCAACTGAGCCGTATCCTCTGTCAGGATCAGACGTGCTGGCGGGCACGTTACCTCGGCGACGGTGACGTCGTCAGCATCGCCGCCTCACCGACGTCTGCCTACCAAGCCATCGCCGTGATCAACACCACCGGTGACTTTTTACCTTCATAAACGTTAGAGCGGGACGTTAGCAGACTCACTCTAGGTTGTAACTTAAGACAGATTTTCTAGTTTGTTATTCCATTGTTTTCCCTTTCCTTTTTGCTTAAAGTTTCTTACTTTTCTTGTTTGATTGTTAAACCGGCTTCGTCATTTCTTTTCTGAGGCTCTGTCTCAGACTTACTACTTAGAGTACCGCAAACCTGCATGACAGACACTCAAACCAAAAGCGTCGCTTAAAGGTAACAAACGCAGTAGGCCAGCTGCCAGTGTAGATCAAGAGGAGAACAAAGATTCAGAATCATGCCTCTGATAATTCAGTGGAACGCGAGAAGCCTTTTCAACAAAGTCAATGACTTCCCTTACATCATAAATTCCCTCGAAAAAATCCCCGATATCATTTGCGTGGAGGAGCCGGGCAAGTATTGCAACATTCCAGGATATGTTGGCGTTTCATCAGGTCGCTGCGTTACGTATACAAAGAAGAACCTTCCGGTGGTCCACAATCCACTATCTTCAGACTCATTCTCGTGCATTCAGACACGTACCGAAATCGAGGGCAAGACATATGAAATATTAAACTGCTACAGCTCTCCAAAATCAATTAAAGCGGAAATTCCCTTCAGTAAACAAGACACTAAAGGCCCAGCTTTAATTCTGGGAGACTTTAACGCGCCTTGCGTCTTCTGGGGATACTCACAAGATTCTCCCAAAGGGAAGCAACTCAAAGAAGCTTTGGAAGACGCCGGTTTTACCCTCCTTAACACGCCGGACCAATACACAAGGATCGGTGGCGTGAAGCAGAATAATACATCGCCGGACCTCACTTGGGTTAGGCACCTACCAAAAGGTACGCACTGGGACACATGGCCCGACAGTATTGGCAGCGACCACTTACCAATTGTGATTGCCTGGGGCGGGATTTTTTCTCAGACAAAGGACGGTTCCTTTATCGACTGGGACAAGTATCGGTCCTATATGGACGGATGCCCAGAAACAGCCACCCTTAACGAACTTACAGAACATATACGAGAAGCGACACGGAAGGCAACCAAAACCTACAAGAAAGTTCCTCAAAAGCCTGCGCCCGACAGGCACCTCCTCAACTTATGGGAGGCACGCATAGCTGCTTTACATTCATACAGGACTGAAAAATCAGCACGCAATCGTCTGAAACTTAAGCTTCTCACGAGACAAGCGTCAAAGTACGCGTGCAAGCTACGTAGGCAGAAGTGGCAGGATTGCTGCAACCAACTACACGGTCGGATGAATAACCAAAGATTATGGAACATTGTGAAATCATTGGAAGGCCTGGGCAAAACTCGAACAGCCGCTGAAAACCTTTGTTTGGCTTCCCACTCATCAGCGCGAGCCACCGCCGATACGTGTGCCAACACATTTTTTCCACAACCGGCAAGGGACCCGGAGTATCCAATATGGCCAGAGGAAAAGCAAAGCAACGACATAATGGATGCTCCTTTCACAACCCAAGAACTTATGTCAGCACTAAAGGAGTCAAATAGTAAAACAGCTCCGGGTCCTGATATGATTACATACAAACAATTACAGCAACTGACAGAAAACCAACTAATCCCTGTTCTTGCCATCATCAATCAAGCATGGGAAGACGGCAAACTTCCTAAAGAGTGGAAACATTTCAACGTTATACCTCTGCCTAAACGAAACAAACCTCCCACGATTGCAAGTAACCTGCGTCCCATTTCATTACTTCAGTAATTGGAAAGGTGATGGAGCGAATGGTAAACAAACGCGTCACATGGATCCTAGAAAATGGCGAACACTATCATTGGACCCAAACTGGCTTCCGACCCCACCTGTCTACGCAGGACACACTCCGGCGCATATACGTGGATGTACTAAAAGACCCCCTCACCATACTGGCCGAGCACTATTGTAGGTATTGACGTGAAGAAGGCCTTTGACTCGGTGCCCCATGATACTATACTGCGAGAGCTCTCAGAACTGCCTGTTGGTAGAAGGCTATACAATTATGTTCGGAGTTTTCTGCAGAACAGGACCTTTTCTATAAAAATAGGCTCATTTACAAGCGAAGCATATTCAAACAAAATCGGAGTTCCGCAGGGAGCTGTTTTCTCCCCAACACTCTTCAACATAACAGTGCGTCCACTTGCCTATCTCCTAAGTCAAGTCCAGCACATCTCGGCGGGAATCTATGCCGACGATGTCACAATATGGTCTAACGTGCGAGATATCTCTACGCAACAGCAGCAACTCCAGAAAGCAATTGATGTTATCACCAAATTCCTTGACAGACAAGGTCTCCAGGTGTCACCAGAAAAGACCGAGTTTGTAGTTATTCTCAAACCCACAAACCACAGCAAGCAGCAAATTATCCGAGATAAAATCCAACTTGCTGTACAAAACACAACCATACAGCGCAAAGAGCACATCAAGATTTTAGGTATAACATACCAACAAAACGCTAAGTCCGCCCAATGGGTAGAAAAAGCGCTGCGCACGACGAGACAGACGACAAGAGTGCTGCGAAAGTTGACAAATAGCGCTTGGGGCCTATCCGAAGGTCAAATTAAAAGGCTCACACAAACGCTTGTCCCCTCCAGGTTGCTCTATGGACTACCCTTCCTTCCAATGACGCCGACCCAGGTTGATAGACTTGAATGCATGAACAAAACATGCATCCGCATCGCCACAGGGCTACCGAAGTACGCCAAGGTCGAAGACCTGTACGAAACGGGTCTACTTCTTCCATTAGGTGACTACGTAGAGCCTGCACTGCAAGCCCAAAATGAGCGCCTCAAGCTAACCCGAGCGGGAAGAGCCATCAGAAGCGAGCTAGGTCTAAGCAACGAAGACTTACTTTGAATTCTACCCACCATTCCACCATGGGAAGATATTACCGTTACAGACAATCGGCCGCTTCCAAAACATATGAACCAAGCCTCGGACAAACAGAGAAGGGCTTACTACGCTCAGCGGCATATTGAGTACCTCGAAAGTATACCTGACGAAGAAGACATCATCTACACGGATGCCTCATGCACTCTAGAAGTGTCCAACACGGGGGCATTTTTCAACCTGAGAACAGGGGAAGCATCCTCATTCTCTATTACGCATTCTTGCTTGTTGCCCGAAGCAGCCGAAGGGTTCGCTATTTCGGAAGCTCTAGCCCACTACACTAAAACAGGATCGTCGCCCAAAGCTATTCACATATTCACAGATTCGCAGCAAGTGATTCAAACGCTCCAAACCCGCAGTAAGCTACCAGCATACGCCAGGCACATCCTGCAATATGCCGCCCAACTTCAAGAACGATCCATCCGGGTAAGAATTCATTGGATTCCTGGACATACCAATATACCGGGGAACGAGCTAGTTCATGAACGAGCCTTGCAGCATCAAAGCAAGGAACAACTCGAGGATGACAGCTCGAATCAGACCGCAACGCATATCCAAGACGACACTTATGAAGCCAACTACCGAGCAAAAGTCCAGCGCCGCCGAAACTTAAGGGCTAAGTCAGAGGAAGCTACAAAATACGATGCCCCGCCACCAAGATCCACCCGCCTCTACGAGGTCACACTCAGAAGATTGCAAACACGAAGCTTCCCAACAATCCCAGTGCTTCACAAGTGGTACCCGACAAAATATTATGACCCCAACTGCGACCACTCCCACGCGCCAGCAACAACGGAGCATATCCTCTGGGAAGGCCCAGTTCACGACTCAAGCCGAGCTGCTTTTATGAAAAAGCCCAACGTACGCTGCCCCACCTACAGCAAGACATGGAGGAAACTACCCTCTGGATACTCGAAGATCCCCTCATCAGAGCCAGGCTGAATATAGGGTGCAATGCCTTCCGCACGACAGCCATCCCCTGCCGAGCAATAACAAGCTCACCAGCTTGAGAAGATCACCTGTTATCCCTCCTTCTTTTAGATGCGAAGCATCTTATGCTCGGGGCTCTGTCCGTCCCGCGTCCCCCCATCCCGCGTCCCGCGGATTTGAGGTGGCGGACCTTGAGGTCCACCACAAATATAATAACGACATGGTGGTTTAAAGCCGGCCAGCCATTACAAAAGGCACACACGTTACTTCGGTAATTCTCTTAGCACCACGTAGTGGGTGCATAGCAAGTATGCACTGAGTGGTTGAAATACGCACCAGGGACAGGATATCGCTATCGCGTTCAACTCGTACATGCGAAGCTTAAGGGTCCCCCCAATTTTTGTGTCTATATACGAAAAAAAAAAGCCTACGGAAGAATGTCAACAACGCAATAACTGTTAATTTTTGAAGCTTACTCTTTAATGGCTTGTCTTGTAACTTCACTGATAGATGAAACTACTCATAGGGTCCCTTATGTATCCACTTATGACGACTTGAAGTCGAAAGCCATCGTCCTTTTCTTCTCAGCTTTTCATTAAACACTTTTCTTTCTCTCTCGGCCTACCTTTCAGCAAGCTACGGTGCCACGTGGTGGCGTCATCGTGAGACGTCACAGTGGCGCTATGACGTCACAAAATTTGGCTCCTGTGACGTCACCGTGATGTAATGTTGTTACGTCACAACGTGACGATGTTTTTTTGCATTACTCGTCCTCCATGTCGTGGGACGCCGGCAGCCGCCGACGCGGCAGGCCGACGCCGATTGTCTAATTTTGCATTTGATGAGGCATCTAAAGCTTTCGCCTTAAAACGCTGAGCACGAGGGAACTTTGACCTTTTATATCGCAATAGTTTCTTTTTTCTCGAGTAATATAAAAGTGCTGCTTGTCAGACTTTTGTTCATATCACAGGTCAATTATGGCCAACGCGCATGGCGTACTACTACGCACTCAGTCTCAGAAAATATAGTATACGTTCTCTGGTAGAAAACTTTGCATTAGGCTTAGCTCGACATCATTCTTCCACGCAATTATTATAAGCTACGCATATTAAAAAGCTTTTGTTTTGTTTTTAGGCGAACTTTCTGTGGCTTTAAGGTTTCGATGGCGGCGGTGGCTTGGTTTGCTAGAAACCCGGCGTCGACGTGTGCACTCAATGCAGGTTACAAAAATAGGCCCTCGAAGGTGTGCTGGTCCCATGCATATTTGTATGCTCCGTTAACGTATTACTGATCCTTCCTCAATGGTGGAAGTGTCGGCGATCAGCCGTCTATGATACGGCAATCTGATCAGTTATCGAGGTCACGTGTCATTTTACGTGGCTACGTTTCAACGTTGCCTTTCATTTTCACATTTTATTGTTTCATGCATGACCGTCATTTTGTGCCAATTGCCACGGAAGTGTCGCGCTGCTAAACACGTGGCATTATGTCCCATTTCCGGCGTGCAGGAAGCAAAATGTTGCTAGGGAGCATTGCGGATTGCGATAAAAACAAAGAAGGAAAAATAGTATGTCGGGTACGGACACCTTGAGCTTCGCCTGCGCGTACTTTCCCGGAAGAGGAAGGGTCTCCAAATCAATAGTGTTTGTAAATTACGCCTTGCATTTCTATGTCAGTATGAAATAAAAAGTAATATCGTTACGCTTAAAGGGGCCATGACACCCAATTTTCGTTCATAATCTGTGTTATGCGGGTTAATCCTTGAACATTTACAAATAAGTGGCGAAATTTTAGCGCATTTGGTCGAGCACTTAATTTATTCTTGAATATTTTTACAAACATGCGAGTGGCCTGGGTGTCGGACGACACTCGCGCACTCGCGAGCCGTGACGTAACAAACAGCTGGCTGCGCGAGCGTCTGCATTCCGGCGAACGATATTGTTCCATCGTCAGCTGCGCGTAAAATTGCGAGATATTTGAGCTTTCTTCTTGACACCAAAATTGAACGATTTCCAGCGGCTGAAACTGTCGTAGAAGACGACGGCACCGCTCCTTGCTGCACTTGACGTCACAGGCGCCATGGCAAAATGGCGGTCGCCGGCGGTGGGCGGGATTTAAAGCCGCTGACTTCTAGGGCCTGTTTCGCACTGAAATATTCTTTCACGGTCCACTTTTCATACCTGTATAGACGATTTTCCGCAGCGGCGCTCGGGCACTGCCATGTTTGATCACGTGACAGTAACTGGCCTTCCCCCAGCAAGTTGCACCAGCCAACGCATTGGGCCAGGGAAGCGGCCGTGGCCGTATTCGCCAGCAGCTGGGGTTAGAAGCCAACATGGCAGCACCCATGCAGACGCGACCGCCCGCTTCGATCCGAACTCGGGCTTGCTACTCGTTCACTTTGTTCACAGCAATAAATAAATGGTGAAATCAGCTATCGTTCAGTGTCAGTTCACGATGGGGACAAAGCATCAGGTATGTTCTGTCTTTATTATCGAGATTAGCTGTGTTTATTTAGCCATGCCTTCTAAGCCATGTCACCGAGAATTTGAGAATGAATCTTGAAAACGCTGCAAGACGCCGACGAATACATTGCTCTGAAAGCTCCAGGACGTAAATATAAAGCAAATAAATGCGTAGGTTACGCACTTACGGGCCACACGGCGCAGGACGACGACGTGATAAATTCACGTCGTCGTTCGTTGGCAGCCGTTGAAATTCGTTGGCAGCCGGTGAAACGATACACCAGTAGGAGTGTTGCTACTGCTCGCGCAACTTGCAACTGCGCATCGAATGCGCACCATACTCCACACACGCAGGCGATTACACTGGTGTGGCGCTACACTACAATGTACTTTCACCGAAAGGCCAAGTAGCAGATTTTAGGTACGATGAACGACCAGCGAGTGCACACCACCTCGACAACACCGCAAAAGGCTAAACACCGGAATGCATCGTCCTCCACCCCCCCTCCCCCCACCTAGTTACACAGGACACCTAGTGTTGGTTTCGTTGTTCTGAAATTGACGAGGGTGGCGATGCGGGCTTGTTGGTCTGTCATACTTCTTGGATGTGGGCGCTAGAAGACGAGGACGAAGGGAAGAAGGACACACACACACTGGCGCTTGTGTGTGTGTCCTTCTTCCCTTCGTCCTCGTCTTCTAGCGCCCACATCCAAGAAACGTTGTTCTGAAAATGCGTCATTTATCAACAGAAGTCATTTCTTTCTCAGAAAGTATATAAAGGGTATTTGTTGTTTTTAGCATTCACTCGTACGGCCTAGCTACCAGCGTATGAATATTGTACGTCACGTGTCGCGTCAAGTCAATCAAAAACGAACGGTCTTTGTCGTCACTCTCACATGACATGACGTCACTTCCT